>SNQJ01S0154251.1:7831-25446 GCA_010110895.2 Picea sitchensis
TTCTCATTGGATATAGTTGAATGGTTTAAGTATAAGTTGAAAAAGGTTTTAAATTGTACTTGATATTGATTCACCCCCCTCTCAGTATCAACATAAAGAACCTATCTATGCAAGAGAGAAGAACACCTACCCCAGAAATAGTAAGAGAAGAAGTATTACCCTCGAACATTTTGAAAGACCCTCAGTAGTGCAAACTTACTATGCTAAGAGCATATAAGAATACAAATTGAAAGAGGAATCCAGAGACTCAGATTACAGGAAAGAAGGCTAGAAATCTTAGTAAGGAGAAAGCAAAGTTAGAAAAATTGCAGGAAGCTCCAGAGAGGACTTCGCAAAAGGAAGGCTTGCAGAACTTGAACCTCGCCGAAATAGCATAACAGCGTAGAATGGCACTTCACCATGGTGAAGCTATATGACCGTTGAAGGCGTCCCGATTGTTAGAATGATGCTCCAGAACAATTAGAAACGTAGTTATTTCCAGAAAGATCGCCATTGGACCATTGGAACCGCGCCATAACGGATGGAATCGTATTGAATAAGGAATTTCGACCCGTTGGAGGAATCCTTTACGATGTTGTTTATTTAATCTGTCGAATGCCCCACCAAGGAAACTTTTGCAAACTGAGATATTTGATCCCATAGAGAACCGATTTCTATCGCATTGTGCTTTTGAGACCTCGCCACCTGTTTTACTTACCTTGAGTGTCCAGTCACCTACCCGAGACATTTTATCACGAGCGTGCATGTCGGGCGACCTTAGCGCAGTAGAGAAATATGTAAAAGATATTTTGATAGACCTTATGGCTAAGAAGGTCATGTACGCTGGAGTACAGGCCTCATCGATGAGAGGATTGCAAGCATCCCCCTCAAATGGACGTCAATCTGGGCCATCTCGAACTACGATGGAGAAGAGAAGCGAGCACCGCGATGACCTGGAAAATGCGAAGCTCATCCTGTTGGTATTGCCTGACTACATCCCACCTCTGGCTGGCGCGATTAGTCGTGACAGTGTCCCGAGATATTTTGAGTACACACTCATCACTGCGTACCTTCTGAAGGGGATACGCATAGTAGGACCACAGCTAGGACTGATCCCTGATCTCAATATCAATGACTTTAACCTGGGAGATAGAAAGAATTATGTGATGCTTGCACCGCATCGCTACCTGACAAAGATGACTAGGAAGAAGCTGAAGATAGTTCCCCAGCCATGGATCAAGGAGATTGCAAGGTCCACCATCCTTAATGTGATGAAGCTCTCTCACTTTGGCAGACATCAGCAGGTTAATGCATGTGTTAAACTCCTCCTATCGTGCTTCCATGGCCGGTACCTATGGTTAGATAGGCGCGTGACTGTGGATCTAGTGTTGATCTACATGATCACTAGATTGAGTGTGCAGGGACCAGAACCTCACCAGTTCTATCCAAGGAAGGTTGTTGATCGCACCCTGGCGCAATGTATAAAGGAAATGTATGACGATGTGGAGAAGGGGAAGTGAGGCTACAAGGTAGCCTCCATCCAAGATGGTGCAGTGTGCCTATCTTGTTAGTTGATCGTTGGTAAGTGCGTCAGAAGAACGGACCAACGCAGGTCATGAGGTTTGTCGTCGACCTCTCAGGAAAGTGCGTTGAAGGGATGCAGATGAACTGGGTGAGCTACCTCGTCAATGAGTTAGAGAAGGATTGTCGCAAAGCGAGGGACTAAGGTTATGAATTCCACTTTAGCTAGTTATTGATTCTTATTGCATTTGTCGCTTGGGATATGCCAGAGGGAGAGACATTCCCTGAAGTTGATCCATCTGAACCACTGGCTGCGAGGTTCACTACCTTGTGGTATTCAAGCGATATGGTGAAGTAGTGGTAGTCGAACGATGTCTTCCACACCTACTACTTACAGCTCACACAGGCCATTAAATCCTTCCCCCATATGACGCTTAATACACTCCATAGGTTCAGGACACTCGCAAAGTTCCGCGCAGACGGACACTTCATATATATCACCGCGCGTGGGGATAAAAGAAAGGAGGAGTTGCAGTCCTATTAAAAATTAACTGAGGAAGATATGGAGGATATAACCAAGGAATGGTTGGTTGAATTCCTTGTACCAATCGAGAAAACAGAACTCTCCGACACCAACCTCATCGGAAGTCCTGTGGTCACCCGAGAAGAGTATGATGGACCGAGCAGCGCTAAGAATAAGAAGAAAAAGGAAGAAGTGCAAGAGATAAACAGTGCATCGAAGGAAATTGGATCCGATTCACTTGGAGAAGGAGGAGGCGACGAAGTGACCCAAGAGGAGGAAGGGGAAGAATACAAGCAAGATAAGGGAGAAGTGACACTATCGAAAGATCTTCTTACAGAAGCTGAGACATCAAAGAAAAGAAAGGTTTCTCTGAAGAAACCCTTAGCATGGAAGAAATCCCAAGCCAATAATCCTCAGTCACAGAACGTACTCACAGTGTATTATATTGACCTCATCATCACAGTTGTAGCATATGCTTAGGAGGATATTTTGCAGTGAAATGAAGCAAAGAATGAGACAATGTATGATAGAATCGAGGAAGAGATGAAGGGGGTACAGCAAGCTCTCTATTCGATTTGTGTAGTGTTTATTGCGCCATCATCATCAGAAGGTGTAGAATTGGGGGATGATCCCACCCAATTGCTAAGCATTGCAGATGCCACAGAGGCTCACCTTTGTCGAGTACAGGAAGAAAAAGAACATGCCATAGAGGCCTTGAAGAAAGCAAAGGAGGAGGCCTAGAGAAACTTCAGGTTGCACAGCAAGAAAAATATGACCTCCGAGCGAAGTTTGAGGAGGACAGAGAACAGATCCAGAGAGAAAAATACCAGCTGCTCGCGGAGCATACTGCAGTCAAGGAAGCAGTGGCTAGAGGATTTCGCTCTGTGTCAGGCTTGGCCCAGATGGAAGAGGAGATAGTTGATATCCAAGTGGGAAAGATCATTGAAGCCATTCAGCAGCTTCAAGCGAGAGTAGCAGAGATAGAAATGCAAGCAGTGTCGAGCACTCTGCAGGAATTGAGAGATCAAAGGGAAGAAACTGCCAGGAGCGTAGTAGAAAGAATCAAGGCGTTGGCTACATAATGCAATCAACTCAGTAACCAAAGTACGCAAACCTATGAGGGCCTTGCGGAAGACCCGGAGTTGAGGAGATTGGAGGCACAGCTCCAGGAGGAAAAGAAATAAGCATCGATAGTGCAAGCGCAGTTGAAGCTACTTACAGCAGTGGAGAAGATGAAAAGGTCACAGGAGTAGCACACAGTCTAGCAGCAGGTCACTTCCATCCAGAGTAGAGTCATGGAGGTGACACAACGACTCCAGTCGGTGCAGGACGAAGCCTACACCCTCTTTGAAGAGATCAAGGAACAAGGATCACAGTTGGAACAGGTGGTCGCCACAATGGAACAGTGCCTGGAAGGGCCTGTCACTGAGCAAGTCATTCATAAGTTTGTCGAGCAGGAGGCTCTGGCAAAGAAGCAAGTCAAGGCAGCTCAAGGCCTTTGAAGAAGAGTTTCCCAGATGAGAGTGACTCGGGACGAGTCACAGGTGAGTGTTGGGTACATGTTGGCCCTTGAACAAGTTTTGAGGAAACGTTGGTCATGCTTGACCACTTTTGGGACTTCGGTAGGTTGGTCGAAGACGGAGCACCCAGACGAAGCGGAGATCGCAGGATCTCGCTCATTTTGCAAGATTTTTGGGCTTTTAGGGTTTATGTAATGGGTATGGGATGTTAGCCCATGGGTTTTACCCATGTTTAGGCCCTTTTTGTAATGTATAAATAAGTAGTTAAGTGATGTAAGAAGTAGACCTAGTAGGTTGATGGCTTAGTGCTAATGTTAGCTATGTGCAAGAAGATATGTTAAGGCTTGTAGAGCTAAGTGCAAGTGTTTTGTAAGTGCTTTGTGCACAGACTGTGTGAAGGCTCTGTGCTTGGACCTAACTTGGGGAAGGAGGATCTAGCGAGGTGCGCGTATATCTCCTATCCTATGCGGAGTTGGCTTTGTGGCTCTGTGCATGTAAGAAGATTGAAGGAGACTAATAAATAAGAGAAGAGTTGGTGGATGTAGCCCCACGCTGGGGTGAACCACGTATATCATGTGTTATTGTGATTTGTTCAATGTGTTCATGGTGTTTATGCTTCTATTTTCTTAGTGTTGATTGATTAATGCATCTGATGTAGTAGCTTAGTGCTTAATAATGTGAATAAATGCTATATCTGAGTTCATGTTATGTGATAAGAAAATGAAAGTATTATATATTGGTTGTTACTACGTTGATCTATAATTAGGGTTTTAACCTACGATGTGAATAAGGGTTAAAGACTAATG
Organism: Picea sitchensis; assembly: GCA_010110895.2. Taxonomy (NCBI): domain Eukaryota; kingdom Viridiplantae; phylum Streptophyta; class Pinopsida; order Pinales; family Pinaceae; genus Picea; species Picea sitchensis. The sequence goes on from SNQJ01S0154251.1 coordinate 12,181, forward strand.
AATGTTATTGGCTAAGTGCTCTGTTAATTATTGTGATCATAGATTTGTGTCCGAGCTAGGTTGTAGACACTTGTGTCCTGCAACCCCCCCTGCCTCTACCTTGGGTGAGACTTCATCTGCTTCGCAGGTGTTGCCAAAAGGGTCGGTAGTTAGGGTTTTTTTTGTGCAATGTTGAGCGTTGAACCCTAGGTTTTCCCCTGTGCCAATAGGATTCAATTTAAAAAATATCTAGGAATTATATCTCCTTGGGGGTGTAAACCCTTTTACTCCCCAAGGCAAAAAAAACTAGCTAGGAAGTATTAGGAGGTTGTAAGCCATTTTACTTCTCCTAGTAAAACCTTATGCAACAATTATTCCAAGACAAAAATGATGGGCTTAGTGGGGTTGTATACACTTATACTTCCCAATAAGTCTAGCAAAATTAAACTTGTAACCAAGAAAAGAGGCAATACAATATAGATTCCTCGCCTAGTCAAAGCATTAACAAGATAAACCTCTTCTTTACCAAGATTAATCCACCACAATGAAAAAGAATAGCTCCAAGACATATAGTGCACTACTTCTTCCACCAATAGAAAATAGAAACCATAGCAAAATCACAAGAGAGAGAGAGAGAGAGATTTCCCAAATAGGGCACAAATTTCAGCTAGAAGACTTCTCACAATGGGAGAGTTATGATCAAATGAGATAGAAATGATCTTTATATATACAAAAACCTCTAACAATAATTTTTCCACAAAAATTAGGTTAAGCCACAAAGTAAGGGGACAACAACCCTTACTTTTCCCCTTTACAATACAAAATTCAAATTTCAATTTAAAAAATTGCACAATAGAAACCCTAAGGTGAGGGCATCCCTCTAAGGGTGACATCTTTACCCCTTGAGAAAGTTGTTAGAGTAGAATTTTGAGGCCATTGGATCTTCTAGATCCTCCCGCTTATGCATTATAGCCTCCTCAATTCATCTCCCACCAAATTGTGCCAAGTGTCAATGAGTATCAACTCTACCACCACAACCTCAACCCTAGGTGGCGTCAAGCAATCTTTGTATGGCATTTTGGCCCCAAGAGTAAGTCATTGGGATAGTATGAGGTTGGGTTAGATCTTCCATGGTGTCATCTCAGCCCTCCAAAGGAAATCATCATCATCCAACATGTGGGCCCTGTTATGCAACCTATGGGCTTCAAGCCCCAAAGAAGCCCAAGCTAGGCTTGTTCTTCCAAATATGTCCACCAACTAGGTCCTGCAAAGACAATGAATATGCCCTCAAAGAATCTCAATTCAAATGCATCATGATGAGTAAATCAAATCAATAAAAGATTCATTCAATAATGTACATCCAAACTACCTCGTCAAAGTAAACAAGTGCTCAAAGACCCTATGTAATTTTCCAAGTTTAGGTATGGGAGGGTTGACAAAGTGACCCATTGGGTGAATCATACCTCAAGTTTAGGAGTGTTTCCAAAGCGGACCTTTCTCTAAGTCATGTGGATGAAGTGACATGGATTGGGGAAAGACTCTTGGGCATGGGGTTCATGACATACAAAGGATTGTAGTGTCTCATTTATGGGTTCCTTTGTAGAGGGTGTGTTGCACCTTCGTTTTCAATGCATCCTTTTTACAAGCCCATTTATTGTCTTTTATTCTTTTAAGATGTTTCTAGGTTCAAGCCAAGGTGGTGCTTCTACATAATAATTAAAAACAATTCCCACCTTGACTCTACCCTCATCACATAATTCTTCTCCAAGTTGAAAGCATGTGTGGGGCTTCTACCTAAGCATGAAAAACAATGCCTGCACATGCTCCACCTTGGTTGGAATTTTGTATTAGTTATTTTTTACAGGTCCCATTAGTTTTCTTGTGAGAGACATTTCATTGTCCTTGGGATCCATGGGTGAGCATATAGAAGGTTCATGATTGGATTTTATATTTTTCCAGCTACAAGTGTCTAGGAATTCATCCCCCTTCTTCCCATGAAATGTGGGACAACCCCTTCTTGGGTCAGTACACTTGAAAATCCAAAAAGATAAGGAGATGAGGGGATGAAGTGTGGAAAGTAAGAAGTATGGTCAGGAATGGCACAATGACTCATCAAGAGGACATTCCAGTAGAAAACCTATACCCAAGGGTGACCCACTTACTAGGGCGCAATGTAAACCACCAAAGTGAAACAGGGAAAAGAGAATAATGTCCAAGCAGACATTGCATAATCAAAAGCAGTTTAAAATGCAACAAACTCAAATGCCTCAAATATTTAAATGATACTCACCATAATACCTAACTTGTACCTCATGGAGCAAGACCCAATGTCTTCTGGAAGTCGGCTCATGTGGTGGATACCGTCATGATGAACCTAGACTCGTGGTGGTGAGGTGGGTCTATGTCTATGCAAGTGGGCATTGTTGGTCAACTTGTCTCTCGGTACTCCATGTCTACAACCTGAGGGCCTCAAGATATCATCTCCTTATTTATCCCTAGGGTTTGGGGATAATAGGGTGAAATATTTTGATGGATGAGATTAAGTCCAAAGGGATGATTGAACGTTCATTGAGCATTGAGGATCTGTTGCATGGGCTATTGGATATCCTTCCTGGATGATACATATTTCCTTGCCCGCACCATTGAAAATTTTCTGCTCAAGACTCAAAATTGAGAATGAGAACATTCGTGGAAAGGTCATGGATAGAGGAGTCCATGTATTCACCCATAAATGTAAATGGTACATTAAGATTCACAAGAAATCAGAAGTGATATTTCTGGTGCAATTAAAGAGAATAATGATGGATAAAGTGATGGATTTGTTAAATTATTATATTCTCACAAATATTGTTGCATGCACATTTTTCATAATCAAGGGAAAAAATAGAACCAAACAGAATTCAACAGAGAGACTAGATACCATATTCATAGATGATGCACAAAGAACTTACAATTATGAATATGAAGTCAGAGGATTTGGTATGAGAATGGGTAATGTAGGGAGTAATCCAATGGGAATGGAGAAGGGAAAGAGGAGAGCATGAATTTAGTGGAGACTATTAAGAGTCTGCAAAGAGATGTGCAAATTTATAAGGTTGATAATGAGAGACTTATGAAAGCCAAAGACAACATGATGGCTTCAACATCAAGATGTTGTAGAGCTTGGATATAATAGAGAGGAAAATGGATAAGGAGACAAAATCAAGCAAGTCAAGGTGTCATAGTTCTCATGCCAAACGGGAAGAATCAAGAAGTGTTGGTAGACATCATTATCACTCACCAAGGAACTTAATTAGAAGGGAATACAACATTCCAAGTATATCTCTTGTCAGGAAGCATAAGATGAGTTCTGGGGTGGATGAAATACAAGGAGAAATGAATAATATTAAACCTCCTACCTTTGATGGTGAGCACAAAAAGGATGAAGATGCAGAAATTTGGTTGTTGGGGATGAGGAGATACTTTCAGTTGCACAAGTACAACACATTGATGAGAATAAGAATAAGATCACTTGGAAGTAGTTCAAGAATTACTTTCAAAAGAAATACTTGAGCAAGCATTATTATGATAGGAAGATGGAGTTATTTGAACTCAAGCTTGGGAGTATAACCATTAATGAGTATGAAGGATATTTTTAGAACTATTTGTAATACCCTAGGTTGAACCCCAATTTTAATGTAAATGTAAATGTACATATAGGTTGGTGAGTCGTGGACACACAAGGTTTGGGTACAGTTTAGCACACACACCAAGGGAAGAGTACGCTTTTGTTTCATAGTTTTTTTTGCACCTGAGTAAGTGTGCAAGGATCGTTTCAAAGTGCATAACAGATCGTGTTTGGATCTGGGATATTTTTAGGGCCAAAGACCCTTTGTATATATGTATATCAAGGCAAGAGTCCCTATGTGGTAATTACGCTGGAAACCCTGGATTGCGACAAAGGCCAGTGCACCTATTTTTGTAAAATGTAATTGCAATCAGATATTAATAAAAGATATCATTGTGCGCAGACCAATCATACGAAAAAAAGATGGGGGGAGACTTAAACTCCACTAGAATGGGAATGAGGTGTGAAGCTCAAAGGGAATGTTTTAATAATATTTCCAAAAGTATAATTATGGGATATATTTTTATCCTAAGTTCCTAAGGAAGGGGAACGAGTCACCAAGTAGAGATAATTCAACTCTTAAGGTGAGAAGTGTCCAGTTATAATCATGCAAATATATTGATGGGCCTTAGTGTATCTTCGGGGGATTTTCACTCGTTCCATCATCAAGGAGACCAACTTCCCTCTGATAAGCATTTGTATCTTGTTGTAACTTGTTTCCATCACATAAACTTGTGCTAGGGCAGGCCCGTGTTGGACGAAGAAGCGAGTTTTCAGGCCCATGTTTGTCAAAGAATCAAGTTGTCAGGCCCATGTTTGTCAAAGAAGCAAGTTGTTAGGCCCATGAGAATTATCTCTAGGCGATAGAACTGTTGGGAATTGCTTTCCCAAGGTCGCCAGTTGTAGCTACAAGGATCTGATACTTCTTGTCCACCCTATTGTTGAATCCCTAGAAGGAAAGTGGGGTAGCCAAAGGACTATTGAGCAGAGAAGGGGAACACTTCCTAGGGTAGGACAGGCATGTGGGGAATGAGGGACTGTAGTTTTTTTTGTTAGGGTTGGCACCTTTGTCTAAGTGTTTTGATCGTTGATAGACCTTATCTTGGCTTAGGAATTTTTTGACTTGGTGGAGTTTAAGCACTAGCTCGAGGGTGACCTGATGTTGAGTTTATGAGAAGCAGAGTCTATGGCTAGGAGGGACGTTCAAGGTCTGTGCACAGTTGGTGGATTACAACAAAAGATAAGTGTCTTCTTCTATGTATTATTCTCTCAGTAATGTGCATATACAAGTTAATTATATTATGTGTTACAATTGTATATATGTATTTGTGCATGGATTATATATGTTGTATAATTTCATGTTTGTTGCATATGCAGGGCATGGACCATGATAGTTTATATGTGTTTATATATTGTTCGACTTGTGAATGCTTATGTTATTTTTGTTTATGGAATTGGTACATAATTATGTTGGGTTGTGTGTGTATGGTTAGTTTTGCATAATTGTTGCATATGTAGAGCATGGTAGTTATTTAGTGTTTCCTATTAGATCATTTTGTGAGAACGGTTATGAGATTTTGAGGCAAGGCTTGAATCTTCGCGCGTGTAGAGTGGTATCAGTCTTCACGCGTGAATGGGAAAAACCCCGCCCACGACATAATAATGGTTGTGCACATAGTTGTATTCTGAGTTAATTATGTTGTTATAGTCGTTATCTTGTTAAGTAACTCCAACAATAATCATATGGGTTCTAGCGTGAAGCTAGAAATGTCATGCATGTTGAGAGACAGTCGACGCGGCTGAAAAAATGATGATTGCGCACGTAGAATTGCTAAGACATAGTGGTTGCACGCAGTACGATACCGTCTTGTGCACACTAAGAAAATGTAGTTGTGTGTAGCAAAGGCCAGTTGTGCGCGTTGTTGGTTTCAATGAGTTTCTTTCGCAGAAGAAATAATTGATATCAAAGATTTATTTAGCGATTTGCGGTAGTGGAGACTTTACATTGTGGTAACGAAATTCAACTAGGAGGCTGGATACATTACAAAGAGGTAGCAAAGTTTCAAAATTTTGATGTGGGGATGTTACACTATTAAAGTATGTTGACTTCATTAAAGATGAAATGGTCAATATTCAAAGGTTTTTGAGTGGGCTACCATCAATATTCAATGACAAGACACAGTATGATAATCCTAAGACTTTGGATTAAGTAATAAGGAGGGACAAGTGCCTCTATGATCAATATAGAGAAAGAAAAAATGTTCACAAGTCTTGGGAGGAAAATAAGAAGGGTAATATGGAGAAAAGGAAGAAGGGGAACAAGCAACCATTCTTCATAAATAATTCTCAGGGGTGGCCAACTCAAAGAGAGTCCAGAATGTTAGAAACATTGGGAAAAAGACCAAGGTGGTAGCCTATGAAATGTTGGGGTTGTGAGGGAGATCATATATACCGATATTTCCCTCATAAAGATGAAAAAGTGAGGATTTTTCACAATGTACAGCAAGTTGATACAGTTGAGCACATGGGAAAAATCATGCCAAGGATCTATGTAGCCCTCAATAACAAGCAAGTTGAATTTCAATCTCACATGATTGAAGTGGAAGGTAAGATCAATGATCAACCTATTGTTATTTTAATTGATTCGAGAGCTAGCTATAGTTATATAGATCCTAAGTTGGTGGAAATATTCCATTTGACAAGAAGCAAACTTGGGAAATCTTGGTTGGTTTAGTTAGCTACATGAGTTAAAAGAAGAATTAATGAGATAGTCAAGGATTGTCCAATGGACATGAATGGGTTGAGTACCAAAGAATATTTGAATTTCATACCTTTGGGTTCATATGATTTCTTAATTGATATGGATTGGTTGGACAAGCATCATGTTGTCCTAGATTGTTATAACAAAGAATTTACTTGCTTGGATGAGGAAGGGAACTTGACGATAGTTCAAGGTATTCCAAGGGAAATAACTATCAGAGAAGTTTCATCCTTACAACTGAAGAAAAGCTTCAGGAAAGGATGCCAAATATTTGCAGTGCATATGGATGAGGCATGTATTACCCCAGGTTGACCCCTGTTGTAATTGAGCATATAGGCTGGTGAGTTGTGTTACTGTGAGGCCAGAGTGCCTATCTACTAAATAGGTTGGTGAACCAGATACTAAAATTCCTATAGGCCTATCCTGTGTATTATGTAATCATAATTGGATAATAATAAAATCACTCCATTGCATGCACACTGACCCAACAAAAGAGTAAGGGAGCTAAACTCCACTAGAAAAAGGGAAAAGGGGGCTAAGAGCCTTAGGTTAAGGGGCTAAGACTAAGGACCTTAGGCCAAGAGAATATTTTTAATAATAATTTCTAAAATTTAACTTAGTGATGCATATGCATTATTTTATCCTAAGTTCCTATGGAAGAGGAATGAATCACCAATTGGATGCAAAGGGAGATCATAAAGTGACAAGTGTCATTTTATGCACATGAAAATATAATGGGAGAACAGAGTGTAGTTTCCAATCTGAACTTTCAATTTCTCACCATCGTGGAAGAGGATCATCTGATATGCTACCATTTATACTTGTTTCCATCACCATAATTGTAGGGGGAAAATCTAGGAAGTTTTTTATGGTGAATTGGAACTGAAGAGGCGGGTTGTCAGGCATGCAAGTTGTACAAGAGGCATGTTTTCAGGACCGTAAGCATTCTCTCCAGTTGGGAGAATCACTGGGAATTGAATTCCCAAAGTGTCAATTGCAGCTACAGGGATTAAGTTTCATGTTCGGCTTGTTTCTGAAGCCTAGAAACGAAGTGGGGAATCTGATGGGGCATACTTCCTGGGTGGGACAAGCATGTGGGGAATTAGAGATTGTAGTTGGTTAGAGTTGGCACTTAAATTTGAGCATTATTGTTGTTTAGCATACTATTCTGGGATAGGAATCCATTTTCCCAAGTGGATTTTAAGCCCAGCTCGAGGGCGACCTGTTTTTTATGGGCGGCATTTTCTATGGTTGAGACGAAAGTCGGAGGTTTGCATGTAGTTGGTGGATATTTATACCATATAAGTGGTTCACTGTGTACTTGCTTGAATTCTTGTATGAATAACTCTTTATTCTTGTTAATGAATATTATTGTATTATTATGTTCAGTATGTTGCTATTAAACTTGTACATGGACTATGTTTATATATTTCATGTTATGAGTATTTACTGTTGAAATTATCATTGAGAATTTGCTGCTAGATTTGTACAAGAATTGGTAATTATACTCCTCAATCATGAGTAATGGATTTTGAGATTACACTTTTGTATATATGTTTCCAGGAATGCCTCAGATTGTTTAATCAGTGCATGAGTAGAATTATGTAATTAATGTGTGCTTGTGTTGCTATATCACATGTGTATATAAAATATGTATATTTGTATATATTGGCAGTGATCTGCCTATAATAGACCCATAGGTTCGTATAATGGATCTGCATGAGTTGAATATGAAGTGTAGAGGTGAAACTGTTAGCAGGTATGCATTATGTTTGACTAAATCGTTAAACAAATTTTATCTCTATGGAATGATATCATAGTTGTAATTAACATGATTGTTACTAGATAAGGCTAGAAATGCCCTGTTTAGAATGGATAATGCGCAAGGAAAAATATATCACCTATGGACGGTGATGAATGTGATCCTTAGTCTGTTAGGTAAGTTTTTACAAACTCAGGAAGGTCTGGTAAACAATAAGAAACTCTTAGAGAAAACCTTGACCTACTAAGTGCAAGGTTGGATTGTTTAACCTGGGAAAAACCTGAATCTTGCCTCGGACAAATGGTAACTATTGATCTCGACCCAACGAATCAATCATGGCCATTGATTGGAATCCTTTGCACTACAGGGCTTGTGAAGAATCTGAATTAATGTGGTATAACATACCCAACCACTGGGTTGGGCCATGCTAGTCCAAGGACACTCTCCAAGAAACATCTGAAACCACATTGTAACGAACCTAGCTGCCCACAGGTCTGATCCCGAAAATAACAAGACTCGTCTCAAGCCTTAAAATCGATCTCTAGTAATAAAATTAATTCAACAATGCATGCAAGAGATAAGATAACAAAGCATGTATTTAATAAGAATCAATCTGAATTCTTAAAGAATATTTATCGTGCCATGCACAACCATATCTAACAAGCATGAATAATATAAACATGGATCTTAGAGATAATAATTAATACACAACGAAAATAAATATACAAGTAATGGAAACCATGACAGAGAGAACTTATCTTTAATAAAACAAATCACCAATTGGCTGCAGACCAAGGATGTTCCACCCAACCATAGACATTGTTGTTCCAAGTCTCAATAGCAATGTCACCCCTGAGCCTGGGCTATGAATCCACAACAATGGTGTCAGGGTGTCACTTGGATTCCCAAAGCAGTCATCACTTAATCTCTCACAAATTTCTCAACACACAACAATCCAAAGTACACCAACTCTCTTCTCTCTAGCCTTCACAACCCAAGAGAATGGACTCCCTTCTCTACCACACAGTCCCTTAGATTGTCCACCTCCTTCCAGGGCTCTAGTGCATCTAGTCAAGAATCTCCATGATGGGAAATCTCGGGACTCGCAGTTGTGAACAAAACTTAACACATGCCAATGCAACTCAGACATGCACGCATGGATTTCAGGGCTGGAATACACTAGTCATTACTATAGCCAACAAATAATGGTTTCTTTCTCAGAAATTCACCCCCAAGTCCCAACCAACAACAAGAACGAAGGGGAGTAATGAATGAAGAGTGAATAGAGAAGAACAACGGAGATGAACGATGGAGAAAAACCCCCAAACAACCCACAAGAGGTGTTTATATATTTACTTGCAAATCAAGAACCACATGGAATTCCCCAAGAAGCTCATGTAACCGATTCTCTTAATTAAAAAAATCATGGGTAAATAAAATATAATAAAAAGACTTAGCCCCTTAATCCCCTTCTCGCGTGGAATAATATCCCCTTATAACTCTTATCCTTGTCCATCTACCAGCCAACAATGTATTTTATTATTGATAATAATAAAAGCATTATATTTCCTAGTCACTCCAGCCTATTTTAATTATTTAGGCACTCTGGCCTTTCATTAAATAAATAAAAATGCAGTATTTAATATGGGGACTCAAAACTGGGGTATTACATTCCCCTCCCCCATATTTTGGCACTATCCTCAGTGCATATTGTTGGGCCTGAGATATGATCATCTTCATGACGTTATTATACACTTTTTTCCATATGTATGTATGCGTTTTTATCTTTCAAATGAGCATTTTGAAGAATTTTATGGTAAAATGATACAATCGGCATGAGGTATGTATAATTCGTGTTTTGTGATTCAATCAAGTTTAATTTATCATATTTTATGGTTTCCAAGAGTTAATTCATGTTTTTTTGTTGTTACAGAGCAAAACGCACCATGTTTCTTGGTCTGGCACTTGTTTCGGCACTTTATCCATCACTTGTTCCGGTACTTGATCTGGCACTTGTTCTGGCACCCAGTATTGCACAAAAATGCAAGGCAAGTTGGCGGTTATGGTATTGGCGGCCAGTGGTGGACAAATCGAGCACATGGGTTTTTTTTTTCATCGCCCCCTCTAGCTACTAAGCTCAAGACAACTTGATTTCAGTTGTCCAAAGAGGGCGCTCATTGGGTTCCTCTGTTTTGTTAGTTATAGATGCATTTAATGTAATTTATCGAATTTAGAGGTGGTTCGACCCTCATGTGGTCGACCACCTGGGTTGTAAGCTTATAAATACCAATAGGATTCTCATTAGATTGTTAACCAAGTAGCATAAGCATCAGAATTGCCAGAAAAATGATTTTGCTCTATTTCTAGTTTTACATTGCCAGAATAGTGCCAAAACTGTGTTTTTGGATTTTTATAGTGAATTTGGCCTGCTGAGGTCATGGTGTGCTTTTAGAGAGTGACCACGACTTGCTGGGGGGCCCACCAGGAGTCTGGTAACTGTCTTCATGTTTATTTTTCATTTCCTAATTTAAATTCCTCTCTTTTTATTTTCTGTACATGTATATTTTTATTGTGCTAATTAGTTTGTTGTAGCTTACTTTTTTACTTCTTTTTGCAGGTTAGATGATGATATGTGTTAGTATGTGTTGATTTCATAGATTAGAAAAGTCTTTCAAGTCTCTTTCTCACTATACTAACCTCATGTGCAACGTAGATGTTAAATTGTACTTTCTTTCATATTTTTACAGTCAAGCTTAGAACAGATTTTTAATTAGAACAGAGCATAGTTTTAATCTGAGTTTCTTCTGACAAAGATTGATGGATGGATAGATTTGCTTCGAGGTTGCTTACTTCAGCTTTAGATAGATTTCACTTGCTTATTTATTGGTTAAATGTAATTGTCAATTCACTTTTTAATATCGTTTTTTTAATTTATGTTTTCAGTCATTTTCTTTATCATAGCTTGAATGATTAAAATAGACATAGTATAGTTTCCTTTCACGCAATTTCCTTTCATAGATTAAGATGCAATTGAATTTCTTAGTTAGATAATGATGACCTCATTATGATGTTGATGGTTTATACATGAATATGCAGGGTATTTAACATTACTTTTATCATGGCTAAGTTTTCATTCGATAGTTTACTTCACACCTTTCATTTTGCCATTGAAAATAGTATTGAGCTTATACCATTAAAATTGTCCTTTGTTGTCAAGTGTCATTGAGATAGTTTCTTGCTTTCGTAGATTAGAAGAGATAGTTTCTTGTTTTCATAATTTTAGTTGATAGTCTTTCTTGCTTTCAATAGAATAGATTTCCTTTCATGCATTGCATCGGGCATTTAAATTTCCTTTCACGCAAGAGAAATAGTTTTTCATTAGGCATTTAGTTCACTTGCCTCTTAGGCTAGGTAGTTGTTCAATGAGAAGTCTTTTCTTACTTGTCTTTTGCTTTATGCTTTTGCTTGCCTGTCTATTTGCTTTAATAGGTTAGTTAGGTGCTTTTGCTTGCTTGTCTATTTGCTTTAATAGGTTAGTTAGGTGTTTTTGCTTGCTTGTCTATTTGCTTTAATAGGTTAGATAGGTGATTTTGCTTACTTTCTTATTTATTTGCTTTCATAGTGTAGTTGCTCATTGAATGTAGGTTGGCAAGTTAAAGGTATTTTGCTTTCATCATTTGCTTAGTATGCTTAGTAGTTTTCCTTTGCTTACTGTCATGAACTAGTTTGCTTTACATAGCGTTTTCATTCTCTTTCTTAGGAACTATCCATTAGTCCTTGGCCCAAAAGTACTTAGGTTACTTAGTTTCAAGTTGCTTAGTAGGGTTTTCTCATTAGATAGGTTTTGTTTGAGTAGATTAGCCTTAGATAGTTGTTTTCCTTAGTTAATCTACACTCCTACCAACCTTCTACCTTTGGCATATATTTTGCTACAACACTAAGTTTACTTAGGGTAGTTTAGTGTCTTTTTTAGTACATATAAAACACCTAACATTTTGGCGTTGTTGTTGGAGAGTTGTCTTAAGGTAAGAAGTAATTAGGAATTAGATCATCCTTAGACCTTATCATTAGTTTGGTGGCAGGGGAACTTTAAGACGAGAGGTAAGAACCTGCGCATCTGCTATAGTAGGTTCCCCCAAACCCAATAGTAGTTTTTCTTTTTGTTTTCTTTCATGAATAGACCTAGGAATCAAATGGTAGCTTTTTCTTTTTGTTTTTTCTTTCTTTCATGAATAGGCCTAAAGACCCACAAGATAGATACATTAAATCAAAATCAGACCTTTCAACCAAGGTTCCTTTCGATCTCTTTGGGGGAAGGAATGTTTCGTTTATAAAATCCGCAGACCGATACTGAAAAACAGGAGATAGCTCAACCCAAAGAGATAAAATAGTCTCTGAAGGGACTAACACAGGGAGCACTATAGAACAAGAAATTGAAGCATCAATCATACTAGGACAGGAGGCAAGACCACTCGAGTCTTCCACAAAACCAAACAATAAAACCTTTGCTTTTAAACCACCACCAGGGGACTCTAATTTTAAAGATATCATAGACCCTGAACAAGTGAATATTTTGTTTGGTAGCTCAGCCAATGTAATTATCTCTCAAATTGACACGGAAATTTTGGCACCAATAATCTCAACCGGCTCGAATAGAGTCCCAAACATCCAATCAATAGGAATACCTTTTCATCAAAGGGAAACCTTCTTCTCTTCAAAGATAAAACCACTTAGGTACTCTCTTTTTGGAAACCAAGCCAATATGGATGATCAGGAGGACCATAACAATGTAAGACACGGAGAGGAAGAAGAAACTAGAAACCAAACCGAAACTACCTTTGGGTTTCTGATTTTAGACAACACTCTGAATGTCAACATGAAGAATATTCCTCTCTCGGCGCTATCTACCTTTTATGGTAAAAACAATGAAGATCCAGAAACCTTCCTATTTGAATTTGACATCTTGTGTAGGAGCTACAACTATGTGAAAGATGCCCTGAAATTAAAAATCTTTCCTGCCACCCTCAAAGACTCTACATTAAGATGGTTCATGGGGTTGGGAGAATCCAGTATTAGGTCTTGGGAATCCATGAAAGACCTTTCTTAAGAAGTAACAAGACTACTGCAAGACCAAAGAGTCTCGTAATGACATCTTTA
>SNQJ01S0154252.1:8362-22563 GCA_010110895.2 Picea sitchensis
TCTAACAGCTCATCATGTAGGAACCGTATAGATTGTCATTGATGGGTGAAAGGCTCGAGGAGATCTCCTATTAATACACATTAAACCAAGATTTGTGGGGGTTATATTATCCCTTTCGAGTGTTGATTTCAAAATCATGAAATGTCGTTCGCACATCGTCGGCTTGGCACGTTCACGAAACCTCCAATCCTTAATTGCTCTTTGTCGTACCTTCCACATTCGCACTTCTAAATATGCAATAAGTAAGATTTACTGCGAACAGCTCATCATGCACCACCCATACAAATTGTTATTAATCAACGAAAGGTTCGAGGAGCTTTCCCATTCATAAGCATTTAACCAAGATTTTGCGGAGAGTTACATTATTGGCTCCAACTGTTCATTTCAACCATCGTCTGGAGAAAACCAACATTCTCATAAACCTATGGCATCAGCTAGACAACAGTTCTGTGGAGATACAATGAACATCTTCAGGCATGAGGACCAGAACTTCCAATGGTCCAGGGCATATTATTATTACTCAACCCCTGTCGCCCAAAACCAAGTAATTTGGACCTCTGGGATTGCTCGTGCAGGCTGTGTCCCTGAATTTTTTTACTGTAAGGAGCCGATCTCTTGGTGAGTCGATAAATTTATTTCAGACAAAAGAATTATTCCACTGCGGGACCGCTCTTCTGTTTCTTTGTCACCTCGGGTCTTCCGCCAAATGTTAAGATTGTTGGAGCCAACATTGACGTTCAAAGGAGAAGATTGCAAACAATTCCTAGCAAAGCATAATAACGGGTTGGACCTCTTGCCCTATTTATTGGAAGACTGGATTGCAGTTCCTGAAGATATCACAAGCTTGTACGTTAGTTCATTTAGAAATCTCCACGAAATTGCTTGGCTGTTTACAAGAATAGCGGGATAGGAGTCCACATCAACTATTTCCTAGATGGCTCTTTATATTTTGTATTTCATAGTCAAGGAACTAGCCATTTTTTATTGGGGCAAGTTAATTTCCCATGAAATCTGTTCCCAATTATCAAGATTCAAAAGGGAAAAGAAATTTTATATGTCATCCTACTTAGTTTTTGCGATAGCACATTGCTGTCAGTTTCCAAAATTGTCTCTGTCTAAGAATGTCAACTGGGAATTCGACCTAGTAACATTCTGGTACCAGGCCTTGCGGAAGCACAAGGCTTCCCACTATTTTTATGAGGTTTTTAATGGCTTCGTGTCTGTTTTCAAATTTTTGTTGTTAGGAGAAGATGCTCCCCACATATCTGAACATGCGACCAGTTTTTTGGACATGAAGGGGACACTTGAATATTTGGATAATTACACTATGATAAGGATTTTTGGCTCAAGGAAAAACCTTCTCTCCTTCCATGTCACATTACGAACATAATGTTTGTTACAGAAGTAGCACGAAAATACAACTACTGGTTGCATCTATTCCAAGAGAAGAGAAAAAAATAGTTCATTCCTCTGCCTTGGAAAGTCGGGGACTTCGTGTTGAAAAACATCAACAAAATTGACGAATTCGCAGCGCATTCTAGCAACTTCAAGCTGAGATATGCTGAAATCCTAAGAGGGTTCGACCCTGATAAAAAATTTCGACAACATTTACAAACACTTGGCTTCGACGATTGTTTTTTCAAAAAACACCTGTCCGAAAACAGAGACACTGGCGACAACACTCCTGCTTCTGATGTCGACGACCTAGACACACTGCAAAGAAACACTAAATTATATAGGCAACAGGGGAAAGGCCCTGGTGACAGGAGTGTTCAATCGGTGAATAACACTCCAAAAAGTAGGACATCCCGGAGCATCGCTTCAACGACCCACCACAACAACAAAGAAACTCAGAGTTCTTCAAACGGAAGAGGAGATAACAACCCTCCTCACTCTAAAATTGATAGTTCTCACAAGCTTCCAGTAGACAAGAAGAGAAAAAAAATGTGGGATAGGCGGAAGAGCCCGAAACTCAGAGTGAGAACATGGAAATTGAGCCTAATCTGGATAGCGTGCTCCACTACCTTAATCAGCC
This sequence comes from Picea sitchensis, assembly GCA_010110895.2. Lineage (NCBI taxonomy): Eukaryota > Viridiplantae > Streptophyta > Pinopsida > Pinales > Pinaceae > Picea > Picea sitchensis. The sequence continues at coordinate 10,398 of SNQJ01S0154252.1, forward strand.
CGGAGACGCCATCCAGCATAGTCGTCCAATGGACATAGCCGATACTAAAATTTTTGACGAAGATGAATCCTTCATGTTCCAAAGCGCTATTTTTGATAGCCAGTCCAAAAAATTGATCATTGAAAAAAAATGTAAAAAATAAGAAAGGAAAATCTCGTACAGAGGTTATCCTTGCAAACATGCGGCTGTCCCAAATCTGTCAACTTCACATAGCGAGCAAAGATGCACTTCATGATTCCATTGGAGGCATCAAGGCTGAGAATGCCAGACTGAAGGACCACGTCAAGGAATTGAAAGAGGCTTTGATTCCTATGCCATTGCTTGCCAATCCTTTGGCAGTAGCCATGCCTGCCACCCCTGCAGCCAACTTAAAAGGATCCTCCAGCCTCCTCGCATCCTGTAGAGGATATGTGGAGAATAATATCAAGAAAAGAATGGGATTGATTACTGAGGCGTGGGAAACATCACAAACGATCACTTCCCTTGGAACCATGGCACATAGTTTGCTCGAACATTTGCAGGTGGAGTTAAAATATGAAAAACATTTCTATTTAAGCACGGTCTTTCCTTTTGGCACCATTGTCAACAACATGACAAAAACAAAAAGAAGACAACAAGATCTTCCATCCAAAAACATGATCGGTCAATTAAATGCATGCTGGAAAGAAAAAGTGAAGAACCTACATCTCATTGTTCATTCATGTGAACAAGCCATATAAAATAAAGAAAAATCATTCACAAGGCTGTCCAGAATAAAATTAGTTGGAAGGTCCAACGACTTCCAAGACCCCAACTTAATCGTCAACTCCTTGCCCTTAACTAAGCAAGACTTCGATAAACAGGTTGATATGTTTAAGGCGTTGTCTTTGGAAAAGTTTTACAACATCCTTGAATATGGTCAAGATCACGTCAACGACTAGCTAGTCGACTATTCAGTACAGAATGAGGAAATTGATCAGGCTCTACGTAATCCTTCTATCGACTTCATGGAATTAGAATACAAACTTTTCTACATAAAAATCTGGAATGAGATCAACGTCTTCCCAATGAGAAGCTACATTGAAGAATGGTTCGAAAGGGAATTGAAGCAGGTCGCCGACGAAAGGCAACAAGCAGTTGCCATGATTCCAGTAGCCGTCGACGACATCAATGAAATGGAAACCGCAAGAAAATAGCAAAAGGGCTCATATGTACCATCACTGTAAGTCTACTAATCACATCCTGCTTTGTTTATCAACCCAATTATTCCACTTTTTTAAATAGAAATGTCTAGCCAAACACTGATACCTTTCAATTTATTTTTTTTGTAGGTATTGCACTCTATTGTCGCCCACTTCTTATTTCTACAGTCTTGTTTCTTGTACATATTTCTCTTATGGTCCGTGCAAGCCCCAATCCCAGTCTATATGACAAACACATTGAAATTTCCAGTAATATGTAACATACTTTTATTTTTTGATATATTTGAAATAAAACTGTTTTTTTATCTCCTTTTAAATTTATATCCTCATACATTTTTATCTTTCACCAGTCTATATGAAAAATGCATTTAAATTTCCAGGAACTTGTAACTTATTTAATACATTTCAAACTAAACTACTTTTATATCTCCTTTCATATTCGTGTCGTCATAAATTTGTATCTTCCACTATGCACAAATTGTATTTTGTTATATACTTTCAAAAAAGAAATGGGGCTTTATAGGCCACGTGTCATTTACTGCATGGATACCACACCAGGATTTGCGGAGGGTTATATTATCCCTCCCCAATTTTCATTTCAAACATCGTCTAGAGCAAACGGAAATTCTCGGTAACTTGTGGCAACAGTTTTGTCCAGATACAGTAAACACATTGAGGCATGATGGCCAGAGGTTCGAGTATTCCAGGGCATATTCTTACTACCCATGTCCCTTCGCCCAGGAGCAAAAAAGGAGATGGTCCCTTGGTACATAGAGAGAGATATTTCAAGCCAAATAATTCCAAGGCAACCCTGCTTGCTCAGAGAACCTACCCAGTTGCATTGATGGCTGGCGCAGAGGTTGATGCCATGGATCCTGAGCCAGAAGAAGATGATCTGATGGGCGATTATACGACAATGGATGATGGCAATGCAGAGATTGTTCCCACTCCTCCACCCCAATTGAAATCAATCATAACGAGCAAAACTTCCCGACTTAGTGATGGCGGTCCTAACAACACCAAAAGAAGGAGTTTCATAAAAGAAACCGACACTGAACGCAATAGCCTCTTTGCAGCTCAAAAGTAGGAATTCTAGAGGTCCAAATTAGTCCATTCTGGGCGAAAGACTTTCACTATAAGGAAATGATATGTTGATGCTCCTAGAGATATATTTCAAGCCAAAAAAATATTCAATTGCGGGACTATTGTTTTGTTCTTTGGATATACAATTAACATCTTCGGGAATGAGAACCAGAACTTCCACTGGTGCAAGGCGTATTTCTACTAGTCATCTCCTTCCACCTACAATGGACTAATTTCGGCTTCTGAAATTGCACATTCAACTTGTGTCCCTGAAGTTTTTCGACCGTGGAGAGGTGGTTTCTTGGTGTGTCCTAAATTTTGATTAAGGGCTATTCCATTTGCCCCACAACATTTTTCGTCTTCTTCCTCACGGGAATCTTCTGAGAACTATCAATTTTACCACAAGATGATTCGTCGAGGAGAAAACTGCAAGGATTTCCTAAAAACAAAGGCATGGTAATCAATTTTGTATGCATGTTGAAGAGCATCTCGATAACTCTTGCATACTGCAGATCCCATTCCTATTTTTTTGGCAGATACATTCAATGTTTTGGCCCAAAGAAATGGGTCCAATTTCTAAGGATAGATGTACAATACTCGATGTTTTTTTGTTTTTTTTTAAATGGACTTAATGCCTCTTCTCATTGGCATGGTTCGGTAGTCTCGTAGTTCTTCGATATTGTATTTTCTTAGGTAATTTGTTCTAAGATGGAGCATCTAACAATTATATGACAATGTACTGTGTCGATCCACATTTTATGCAAACAAAAAATGGATTACACATAGTTTGAAACCAACGTTCAATTCTATTCGCAATGCAGATAGAACATAGCAATACCAAATCACAATGTTGCAGCAAAATCATCATTGTTGTTTCTAGACATGCAATTATTAAGCTTTAAAGCTAGCAACCCATAATGCAAGAAGTTTAATACTTAAGTTAATATGTTACAGTCATGGAAGAATGTATCAAGAACACACTTACACCCACAAGTTGCAATAAAATCTAATCTTCAACAAAGCATTTGCTAAAAATTAGTAGAAAATGATGGTTCTACAACAATGGGGTTTGTTTGAAACCAATTCGTGCTTACGAAAATTACCGTCCGCCTTTCTATTTTCCCACTATTTTATCCCCTGTAGTTTATCTTTCTGGTTACTTAATCATTTTTTTCCGAAAATTCCTTGTTGCGTGGGTTGGCGGATTCACGCATTTCGACCGAGCGCTTCCCCTTTGTCTAAATTGAGCCTATATTGTTCCATGTCCTACAAGTATCACCCAGAGTTTCGCGATATACAAATTGACAAGAAGACTTGCACGCTAGCTGGATCAACATTGCACTTCTATTGTTTTGTGACCTCCAAACAACATTCAGAGTTCCGCGATATACAAATTGACAGGGCTGGCGGGCTCAAGATTGTGATTATTTACGGATGGAAAAGTGCTAAAACGAGCCACATACTACATTTGCATCACAGAGGTTATATTAAAGGGCAAAGCATGTCCTCTATAGTTCTGTGTCCATAAATAACACCCAAAGTTCCTCACTATACAAATTGACAGGTGGACTTGCGGGCTGGCTAGATAAAAAATGCAATTCTATTGTTCTGTTTCCTGCAAACAACACTCAGAGTTCCACGATATACAAATTGAAAGACGAAGCATACAACCAAGAACCAAGTAAACTCGCGGATCATATTCCTAGTCACGTTTTTTTGTGTTCGCCACCTTTGCACTTCTTTCCAAGTATATATCTTGGCAGGAAATGGGATATCTGTTACAGATGTGAATATATTAGCCCTTCTTTTCCGTCTTCTGTGCTTAGCCAAATATTCGTTTCTCTTTTCTCTGAACTTTATCTTTCTCGCCACTTATTCATTTTTTCAAAAATGTCTGGCTGCGCGGGTAGGCGGACTTGCGGGTTCACGTTTGCACTCGTGCTCTTATATCGCTACACTGACGGACCGCTTCCCCATTCCATACCCAATCACTTTTTCGACTGTGGATTCCCGGTAGGCGGGCTCTAGATTAGACTTCTATTGTTCCATGACCTGCAAATAGTACCGTGACTTTCACGATATACAAATTACCGTCTTCTGTATTACAGTCCACCTATCATGCCCTCTTCCGTGGTACACATTTTGCATTGAAAAATTCTGAGAGATACAATTTAACCATTGGGTCCTCACATCTTATGTGGAACTATTGTCACCCCATTTTGAAGCCCATCTGTCCACTTTCCATACTTCGTCATTTCTTTCACGGATCGTCGATTTGGCGGGTTCAAGAAATATCCAATTCCTAATCGTTGTTTCTTGTGCCCGTGCCCTTTTGCAATTAGCAATTATATATAAGATCTTATTTCTAGGTATGCAATTAGCAAGCGTTAATGCTACACCATAATTTGAGAAAATCTCCCATTAATACGCATAAAACCAAAATTTGTGGATGGTTATATTATCCCTTCCGAGTGTTAATTTCAAATATCATAGAATGTCAGTTGCGCGTCGTCGGGTTGGTCCATTCATGAAATCTTCAATCTTCGATTCCGAAAATGAGTCCGATCGACCGTTTCTCGTCATCATACTTAGCCACTTTCCCGAAATTCCACAAATATACAAACTAGCCGCTGAACTGCCCCATCATGCTCTCTTCCGTTTTACACGTTTTGCAGTCAAAATTTTTGATACATGAAATTTGACCGTGGAACACTCGCCTCTCCCGAGTATCCCCCGTAACCCTATTTTGAATCTCGTCCAACCACTTTTTAGACCTTGCCATTCGTTCCTTTCTCTCCCCTGTCTCTGTGACCTTCGCACTCGTCTATAATTAATTTTTTTTTGTTTTAATGTATATATCTATATATATATATATATATATATATATATATATTGTTTCTAAATATGCAATTATTGACATTTAATTCTAACAACTCATCGTGTAGGAACCGTATAGATTGTCATTGATGGGCAAAAGGCTCAAGGAGATCTCCTATTAATACGCATTAAACCAAGATTTGTGGGGGTTATATTATCCCTTCCGAGTGTTGATTTCAAAATCATGAAATGTCGTTCGCACGTCGCCGACTTGGCACATTCACGAAACCTGCAATCCTTAATTGTTCTTCGTCGTACCCGCCACATTCACACTTCTAAATATGCAATAAGTAAGCTTTACTGCTAACAGTTCATCATGCACCACCCATACAGATTGTTATTAATCAACGAAAGGCTCGAGAAACTTTCCCATTCATAAGCATTTAACCAAGATTTTGCAGAGAGTTACATTATTGGCTCCAACTGTTCATTTCAACCATTGTTTGGAGCAAACCAACGCTCTCATAAACCTATGGCATCAACTTGACAACAGTTCTGTGGAGATACAGTGAACATCTTCGGGTGTGAGGACCAGAACTTCCAGTGGTCTAGGGCATATTCTTATTACTCAACCCCTGTCGCCCAGAACCAAGTAATTTGGACCTCTGGGATTGCTCGTGTAGGCTGTGTCCCTAAATTTTTTCACTGTAAGGAGACGATCTCTTGGTGCGTCGATAAATTTATTTCAGACAAAAGAATTATTCCACTGCGGGACTGCTCTTTTGTTTCTTTGTCACCTCAGGTCTTCTGCTAGATGTTAAGATTGTCGGAGCCAACATTGACGTTCAAAGGAGAAGATTGCAAACAGTTCCTAGCAAAGCATAATAAGGGGTTGGACCTCTTGTCCCATTTATTGGAAGACCCAATTGTAGTTCCTGAAGGTTAGTTCATTTAGAAATCCATTCCGTGAAATTGCCTAGCTGTTTACAAGAATAGCAGGACAAGAGTCCACATCAACTGTTTCCCAGATGGCTCTTTATATTTTGTATTTCACAGTCAAGGAACAAGCCATTTTTTATTGGGGAAAGTTAATTTCCTATGAAATCTGTTCCCAATTATCAAACTTCAAAAGGGAAAATAAATTTTATATGTCATCCTACTTAGTTTTTGCGATAGCACATTGCTGTCAGTTTCCAGAATTGTCTCTGTCTAAGAATGTCAACTGGGAATTCAACCCAGTAACATTATGGTACCAGGCCTTGTGGAAGACAAGGCTTCCCACTGTTTTTATGAGGTTTTTAATGGCTTCATGTCTGTTTTCAAATTTTTGTTGTTAGGAGAAGATGCTCCCCACATATCTGAACATGCAACCAGTTTTTTGGACAGGAAGGGGACACTTGAACATTTGGATAATTACACTAAGATAAGGATTTTTGGTTCCAGGGAAAAACCTGCTCTCCTTCCATGTCACATTACAGACAAAATGTTTGTTACAGAAGTAGCACGACAATACAACTAATGGTTGCATCTATTCCAAGAGAAGAGAAAAAAATAGTTCATTCCTCTACCTTGGAAAGTCGGGGACTTCGTGTTGAAAAACTTCAACAAAATTGATGAATTCGCAGTGCATTCTAGCAACTTCAACCTGAGACATGCTGAAAGCCTAAGAGGGTTTGACCCCGATAAAATTTTCGACAACATTTACAAACACTTGGCTTCGATGATTATTTTTTCAAAAAACACCTGTCCGAAAATAGAGACACTGGCGACACCACTCCTTCTTCTGATGTCGACGACCTAGACACACTGCAAAGCAAAACTAAATTATATAGGCAACAGGGGAAAGGCCTCGGTGACAAGAGTGTTCAATCGGTGAATAACACTCCAAAAAGTAAAACATCCTAGAGCATCGCTCCAACGGCCCACCACAACAACAAAGCAACTCAGAGTTCTTCAAACGAAGGAGGAGATAACGACCCTCCTCACTCTAAAATTGACAATTCTCACAAGCTTCCAGTAGACAAGAAGAGAAAAAAAATGTGGGATAGGCAGAAGAGCCCGAAACTCAGAGTGAGAACATGGAACTTGAGCCTGATCTGGATAGCGTTCTCCACTACCTTGATCAACCCGGAGATGCCATCCAACATAGTCGTCCAATGGACATAGCCAATACCGAAAATTTTGACGAAGATGAATCCTTCATGTTCCAGAGCGCTGTTTTTGATAACCAGTCCAAAAAATTGATCATTGAAAAAAAAATGTAAAAAATAAGAAAGGAAAATCTCGTTCAAAGGTTATCCTTGCAAACATGCGGCTGTCCCAAATCTGTCAACTTCACATAGCGAGCGGAGATGCACTTCATGATTCCATTGGAGGCATCAAGGCCAAGAATGCCAGATTGAAGGACCGGGTCAAGGAATTGGAAGAGGCTTTGGTTCCTATGCCATTGCTTGCCAATCCTTTGGCAGTAGCCATGCCTACCACCCCTGCAGCCAACTTAAAAGGATCCTCCAGCCTCCTCGCATCATGTAGAGGAGATGTGGAGAATAATATCAAGAAAAGAATGGGACTGATTACTGAGGCGTGGGAAACATCACAAACCATCACTTCCCTTGGAACCAGGGCACATAGTTTGCTCGAACATTTGCAGGCGGAGTTAAAAGATGAAGAACATTTCTATTTAAACACGGTCCTTCCTTTTGGCACCATTGTCAACAACATGACAAAAACAAAAAGAAGACAACAAGATCTTCCATCCAAAAACATGATTGGTCAATTAAATGCATGCTGGAAAGAAAAAGTGAAGAACCTGCATCTCATTGTTCATTCATGTGAACAAGCCATATCAAAGAAAGAAAAATTATTCACAAGGCTGTCTAGAATAAAATCAGTCGGAAGGACCAATGACTTCTAAGACCCCAACTTAATCGTCAACTCCTTACCCTTAACTAAGCAAGACTTCGATAAACAGGTTGATATGTTTAAGGCGTTGTCTTTGGAAAAGTTTTACAACATCCTTGAATATGGTCAAGATCACGTTGACGACTGGCTAGTCGACTATTCAGTACAAAATGAGGAAATTGATCAGGCTCTGCGTAATCCTTCTATCGACTTCGGGGAATTAGAAAACAAACTTTTCTACATAAAAATCCGGAATGAGATCAGCGTCGCCCCAATGAGAAGCTACATTGAATAATGGCTCGAAAGGGAATTGAAGAAGGCCGACGACGAAAGGCAACAGGCAGTTGCCACGATTCCAACAGCCATCGAGGACATCAATGAAACAGCAGCCGCAAGAAAATAGAAAAAGGGCTCATATGTACCATCACTGTAAGTTTACTGATCACATCCTGCTTTGTTTATCAACCTAATTATTCCACTTTTTTAAATAGAAATGTCTAGCCAAACACTGATACCTTTCAATTTATTTTTTTTGCAGGTATTACACTCTATCGTCGCCCACTTCTTCTTTCTATAGTCTTGTTTCTTGTGCACATTTCTCTTATGGTCCGCACAAGCCCCAATCTCAGTCTATATGACAAACGCATTGAAATTTCCAGTAATATGTAACAAACTTTTATTTTTTGATATATTTGAAATAAAACTGTTTTTTTATCTCCTTTTAAATTTATATCCTCATACATTTTTATCTTTCACCAGTCTATATGACAAATGCATTTAAATTTCCAGGAACTTGTAACTTATTTAATATATTTCAAACTAAACTACTTTTTTATCTCCTTTCATATTTGTGTCGTCATAAATTTGTATCTTCCACTATGCACAAATTGTATTTTGTTATATACTTTCAAAAACTAAATGGGGCTCTACAGGTCATGTGTCATTTACTACATGGATACCACCTGTGCTTCATGCTGCTTGCCACATCTTCGTTGCAGTTTCCATTTGCCTCTGCTACTTTTTCCTATCCCAATTCAACCTGACAGGGACTACGCTGCCACACAACCTTGTTTTATATTCAGGTGTGTTGATTGTCATTGAAGGGATATATTGATGGTCGTTTAACTTAAACCTAATCTATATCACATTTTTACATATGTAATAGGTCTGTAATATGATATGGATGTATGGATATAAATGTCGAACCAAACCATAAAATTAAATCCAACCCATAATTAAAAAAAAAACAAGCTTAAGAAAATTATGAAATACATGTAGAATTTTCGTAATTGATCTCCACAAATATAGAGAAAATGTGGAATAACATATGAAAAACGTTTTGATATCAAATAACACAAACATCCATCTCTAGAAAGATATTATTAAATATCTAAATTAAAATTTATTTAAAATTTATAGGTATTTTTTATTACAACAGTTTTTATAAAATTAATTAAAACATTTAAAAATAAAAAGAATAATATTAAATAATGTAAATCATCATACTTATGGACAAAATTATTCTTAAAAAGAATTCTATTGCTTTTAAACATTGAAATCCATTTGCTCAAAGTTTTATGGAGTATATTTATAAAAAAATCTTTCAAATTATGTTTTGGTTATTTTAATTATATATTAAATAGTTGTTACATAAATTGTATATTTTCGTAAAAGTAACACCATTGTGTTGTTTAATAGAAAAACAAAAAATCATAATATTCATTCATTGTCACATGGGAAGGGATATCTTGAAAGCATATAAATTCTATTATAATCAAGCATTTTTGTAGAAACAAGGCATCCAAGCATTTTTGTAGAAACAAGGCATCCGTATGAAGTTTGTGAGACTACCAGGGTGTGTTTTTTAGTCTCATGGGATAGCACAATTGGTTAAGACGCACGCACACTCTTCCAGTTTGGGGAGAGGTCACGAGTTCGAAACCTGTGTCCCTTGGGGCTGCGAAGCTTTATCACTCCCATATCAGCCACTATGTGGGGAAGTATCTGGGGTGGGTTTCCAGCGCGGAATTCCAACGTGGAAAAAAAAGGACGGGAAATTTTAGTAGTTGGTTATTTGAGTCTTGACAATATTAGCATTCATATTGTTGTTTCATGGCTCTAATATTCTACATGAATTATATTCTTCATGTATAATGGATAATGGAGATTGTTTGACTTTATTTTTATTCAACAAATTAATTTTTTTTAAGTGAATAAAGTGAATTTAAAGAGAACATTGAAAATTATGTTTGAGACCATTCTTTATACATTAAAAATAATTTTATAATCATTTTGAAAAAAAAATGTTTGTCTTTTGGTTTATTTTTAAAGTTCAATTTATGTGTAAACAAATAAAAACAGATTAGTTTCTTTGTCTTTTGGTTCATCTTTAAAGTTCAATGATTGTATTTTGGTTCATCTTTAAAGTTCGATTTCTCTACCTATAAGGATTAATTTTTGTAAATGTGGAGATTGCTTTGACTTTATTTTCATTCAACAAAATATAAAGAGTTTTTTTGGTGAATAAAATTAAAGAGGATATTATAAGTTATGTTTGAGACAACTATTTATATATTGAAGTTATTTTCCATAATCATTTTGGGAAAAAGATGGTCTTTGGTGCATCTATTGAGTTCAATGTCTCTATGTAAATACCAAATTTCTATGGAGTTAAATGTCTATGTAAAGGTTAAATTTTGGAAAGATTGAGATTTATTTAAGAATTCATTAAACAATAGTCTTTGGTTCATATATAGGTAGTTCAATTTCTTAACGAAAAACTAAAGCAAAAATTGCTAACGACACTTTTTTGACTGAGCTATTAAATTTTTTCTAGCTGAAAAATCCTTTAGTCGAAAGTTAAATCTAATGACACCCTCTAATGTTGTGCCACCTGGTGCAACTAAACAATTTTTTTTTTTGTTTTTTAATTTTTTTTCCATTAAAACTAATTTTCTACCGAAAACCTGTAACTATGACACTTTTCAGAAAAATATTTGTTCACTTTAGTTTACTCTAACTTTAGAAGGAGCAGACCCCTTAAAATACAATGAGTCTGGTTTTAGAACTAGTACCAACATTTATAAAATTGAATATACTTTCATTTGCTATAATTCGTATTCAATTTAATTATTTTTTAGTAATTTTAGTTAGTTTTATAAAAACATGTATGCATATTATTTTTAGATGATATAATGATTAAGCAAAATGAAAAATCAATATCTGCAATAATACACAGTAAAAAATTATGGAAAATTTATATTACGGAATTCTCATTGTCCTCTTCAAAAGGGTATTTTTAGATTTTTACTCTTGAATAAAAATTAAGGAAGATAAATGGAGTTGAACTAAACATGTTTAAAATCTGCAACTTTTTCAGATAGGTCAAATTCAAAAAATTGTAGTAATTATAATATTCATCTGTTGTCTTCAAAACTATAGTCATGCTTTAATAGTCTTTTTAGATTGTTGCAACATATTTCATTTTTCATAAACAAAAGTTTAATATTGATAAAATTGACGTTGATAAACATAACTCATTATGAGTGCCTTCATTTTTAAGGAACATACTGCCAAACAATCGCTAAATTGACATATCAAATGTCAATAAAAAAATTCAAAAAATGATCAATAGAAAGCTAACAAAATTCATGACAAGTTTTGTTTTTATTGTAAAGTAAAATTATAAATAAAAAAAAAACTTTTGTTTACCAGAAGTTGAAACAATTCTGAAAATATATTTTATTTTCTCAAAAAACAAGGAAAATAAAGACTCACATTCATGATTTTACCCTATGAGGATACTAATTGGCATCAAATAGATTTGGGCTTGGTGTTGAAAGATCAACATGTCGAATTTATAGTGTTAGTCATATGTGTGAGGTGAGTGAAAACAAAGAATGACACTAGTTCTACTAGAAGATGATATGACAATCTTTGAAAAATACATGTTGTGGCATTGTTTTGATATTTAAAGACCTAATAAAATTCCAACATGTATCAGAAACATAGAAATATGCACCATTTGATGATACATAAATATTACAATAATAATCCTCATCATTTGAAGAACAAAATGGTCAAACACAATTACTCCTTTCTCTCTTTTTCCACTCCAATATGATGGCATAAAATTACTTCTAAACATGTCAATTACAATTTTGTTAACTCTTAACAATAACCAC
>SNQJ01S0154253.1:0-22627 GCA_010110895.2 Picea sitchensis
AAATTCATTCTCTCCAGGTTTCACTTTGTTTAGTGCTGGAGAAATGGCCCAGATAGGCGAATGGTCCAGGTTCAGCAATCAAGGACAAGCATTCCCTGGGGCAGACTCATTCTCTCCAGGCTGCACTTTGTTTAGTGTCGGAGGAATGGCCCAGATAGGTGTATGGTCTAGGCTTAGAAATCGGGACAGTCATTCTTCCTTGCTTGAAAAGAATAGTCTAGATAACTCATCATTGATGTTTTACCTTCTGAGGGCATATGCTCTTCCAAATCTCACAGATGCGAGTGGGAGAATGGCCTAGATGATTCAATTTATATCATAACAATGTTGTTCTGTGCAGGTTGACATCAGATGATATGATTGTTATGGAGACTGTATGTCTCTAGACAGTAGATGTATACAATTGTGGTGGATGTGTTCCACTGATTGTGACTATATGTCACTGATCAAGTATCTGTGTGCTACTTGGTGTGGCAGTGTACTACTAGACTGTAGTTTTGTACTACTATTGATAGACACATTTGTGTTCTATTGAATGACATTGTTCTGATTGCCTTGAAGATTATCAGTAGTATTGAAAATGTTTATCAGCTAGATGGATGATCAATGGACAAAGATTTCCCCAGATGAAAAATGGTCCAGGACATTTATTCTTCTAGGACATATGTACGGGTTAGAAGAAGGGTTCATGTATCACTCTGTGGAGTGAATGACTTATCCAACATCATGTCTGTTTACTAAGTTGGAGTATGGTTTCGAGAGATGATGTAGTTGATGACACTGATAGTGATGATGGTGCTCATGATCTAATAATGAGTTAGTCTATATGACTATGTTGATGCTACCGAGTGAATGGTATGTTTGTGCTCAAGACCATTACCTTCAATACCTCCCTAGCTAGGAGGGAGTGTTGATATTATGGTAGCTGCAGGAGGTATTTACCTCCACGTGTAAACCTGACGAGAATAGAATATTCCAGGAAGCACGAAGAAACCCTAATTAATTGGTTAATGACCCTGGAAGACAAGTCGGCAGAAGAGAATGACTTGTATTAGGTTATTAGCCTCCAAGAAAAGAAGTTGGCTAAAGGAAATATTGTAAACTAAATAATTAGTACCCAAAAAGAGAAGTCCCTTGGGCGGTCACACTTCAAAATTAGTATAATCTGAGAAGGCCAATCTTCATTAAGCAAGCATTCTGGCGAGCTGAAGCAACACTTATGCGCCTTTATGATTAATGATTGTCGCAATTTTTGGAGGAGAGTTAATGGATGCGGTACAGCTATGACTAGAATATTTCGGTCTTGGCTTGGAATCTCTCTTGGTTATGGTTTTGGACTCTCTAATCAGCTCTTGTTACTCTTGTTTGGTACACTATCCTTGGAGAGAGAGGTACACTACCTTAGTTGGCTATCTAACTGGGGTTTGATTCGAATGATTCTCGTCAAAGGTTAAGGTGCTTTCGGAGGGTGGCTTGGCATATGGTTGGGTGACAATAGTGATATTGTCTACTGCGGTTAAATGAGCACATACATCATATTATAACACCCGCTTCTACCGAGGAGGCTGGTCAAAAATTATATGTCCTCGGTTGTTGGAGTCAACAACTACCCCTCAAACATAAGGCCTCAACATCACGGGTGCCGGTAATCTACCGAGGTGTTTGAAGGTATCACAGGTTTGTGCCCTCATAAGCGAACAGAAAGAACTTTCGCAACCCACATTGTTTCAATGCGCCAATGGAAGTTGGGTCCTCATTGACCAGTATATTGATATCCTCGTGTTCTCCCTCCCTCCAATGGACATACATCATGTTCCATGACAATTCAAAGGGGAGTTAGCCCTTGCACTCTTAATTTTTCCATGCTTTCGAGGGTGTATGTGGGTTGTTTGGCCTGATCACATATGTACACTCGCAAACTATTTTTTGTCTGCATACATATTTTTTGTCCTTGGACAACCTGCATTACATGGGGTTGCTCCCTCTTTAGAGAATACCCCCTAGAAAACAAAAATTAATGCATAAACCAAGGATAAATGCAGGAGGTATGACTTTGTACTTACTTGAATTAAAATTGGAAGTTCATTTCATCCTTTGAATCTCCCGGAATCAACTTCTTTAGCAAAGGGTCTTTTACCTTTGGTTAATTTTCAAAATGCAATGATGAAAATGAGTTTAGCCGACTTCTATTTATAGACTTTTCGGCCCTTTTTGCCACTTTTTTTTTTTTTTTTTTTTTTTTTTTTTTTTCTGGCTTGAAAATCGTTTGGAGTGGTTCTCGAGTTTCTTATCGGATGTTATTTTACTTTTCTTTATTTTTGGTGACTTTTTTGGGAGATGGGTCACTTTCAAAGGTCCTTTGTTCAAAGTGCGTGTTTCCGACTTTTGCATATAAGTTAGGATTTCACGTCCACTTTCCGCATCTCAGCATCTTTACGCTTTGCCATGGATCAATCCATAGCGTCGCGACCGCGAGAACCATCATTGTTGCTTTAGAAGTGTAGTGATTAGGTGGTAGAGCCTACCTTTACATGGATGCCCTAAGTAGCGGATCCTTGTTGCATTTTGGCATCCATGTTGTCTCTAATGACTTTAGGCTCGGGGGTCCTTGTTAGTCGCGTTGTGATTGAGTTTGAGCCTCATTCTTCTGATGAACCATCACTCTTGGCCTCACCCTCGGGACTCCCAAAATGAGCATGTTTTTTTGTCTTTCAAGCTCGCTTTAATTTTTGAAAGAAACATCCAATGATATTTTATTTATTCTTTTCGATATTGTCTGTATTAATTGAGAAAAGTAACCTCTTGGGTCTTCTTTAAGATATTGCAGAGACTCTCTAAACTTGTAGAAAAGATTGTCGAGGAACAATATTGACTTTCCCTTCCGCGGCTCGCCAAACTCAAATTTAAAGGCATGTCTGTCCAACGGTAATTTGCCCCTTTTTCGGTCCGAATGGTCAATTATGCAGACAAATGTATACTCTAGGAACTTGAGTTATTTGGAAGAGTATTCTAAAGTATAAGTTTAACCCTTTTGAGATTGAGGGACTAAATTTATGAAAAGGAACATTCTCCTTGGTTTTGGTTTTATCACCCTTTTCAGGCCTTGGAGATTACTTACGAAAGGAACCAGAGCGAGTCCATAGTTAAACTCTTTTGAGACTCCCTAAAAATTGAAAGGTCGTTCAGTGACCTTGTTCCTTCACACTTTCGTTAGATTAGTGCAGGAAGAACATCTATTGGCATGAGTTTACCTTTTTTGGCACAGTGGATTATGGAGGGAAAAGATGCAGCCTCGAGATTTGTCGTCGGGAGAGTTCGTTGGTAAATTTACCCATACTTTTCGGAGCTAAAGGTGGACTAAAATAAGAAAAGGTTGAGTCCATAGTTAAGCTCTTTTCGGACTCTCTAAAAAATTGGAAAGATTGTCGAATGATCTTGTCTTTGTCACTTTTCGTTAAAATGGTTTTGAATGAGCGTCTTTTTCGATGCCATTTTATCCCTTTTTCGAACCAAATAGACATCTCTGAAAAAGGTACTCCATGATCTTCTTTTACATTTTTTCGGACTCTCTAAAAATGAAAAAACTATCGAACTTACACCTTCTTTGGGCTCGTTAAAAATTACATTGAAGGGGGTTTCATTAGGTCTTACTAATCACATTTGCATCTCTACATATTTGACCTAATCTCGGATCCATGTTTCTCTCAACAGAACCTTTGAAGAATTCCTTATGCATAAAGCCTTGTAGCCCTTGCCTGCGACCTGACACCTTCACCCAAGGAGGATTTTTCCAGGTGTGTCCTCTTCTTGCACATGTCTCCTTGCTCAGAATTAGTGTGTTCTTGGCGCTTAAGGATTAGTATGCTTGTGACACTCATTCCTCCTTTATGGCAATAGCATTTTTATTCTTTCAAACTCTTTAAAAATTGAAAAGACAAAAAAATTAAAAACAAAAAGGGGACAAGAAAATATATTCTTTTTTGGCAACACAATAATTAAGCCCTTGGACTAAGCACATCCTTCTATTTTTTTTGTCAAGCATTGGAATCTAGTATGACCTTAGGAAGTTGTTCGTAACATAGAGTTGTGTCCTCCCTTTGTTGGTTACTCTCCCAAAGACATGGAGAGTTGTCTTTCTCTTGCATAAGTGAACTTATGTCAATGTCATGTTGCATGAGTCAAATCATCTTTCGTTCTTTTGTCCAATGGAAGTTTCACCAACGATTTGACCTTTCTTCGGTTTGTCTCTTGACCTCATGACCCGACCATCCAGAAGTCCAATCAAGTCCTTGTTCCAAAATCAACAAGTTCTTTGCACGATCATCCAAGATCCTTTTTATCTTTTCAGATGAAGTAGTCAAAGACCTGCAGGCGGTGGGGAAGTCCTTACACTCACATTGTACTCCTACACAGTTTGAAGATCTTGAAGTTGTTGCTCGAGCTATGAAGACCTCACCTCCGACCATCGGGCGTTGTTGACTTCTTGGAGATGGATATTATACTTGTATATATTTGATTTTTGAGATGTAGATCCTATTGTGTATTGCTCATGACTACACTTTATATAGTTATATGACATGGATGCGCAATGTATTTGATTAAGCGTCATGGATTTATTTCATCCTTTTGAGCATGGGTATGCGTGTCCGAGACAATTATTATTTTTGCAAATGGCACCTCTAGAATTCTGGTCAAGACTCCTTTCGTTACGTGCATTGGCGAAGATTTTGTAATGTATTTAGAAGCCATTACATATATGACCTCACACATTAGGGGCATATCTTATAACCTAAATTTCTCTACACATGCATACGTACCGTCCCTCTTACTTTTCATTTCTTTCCAAAGCAGCGCTAAGTTGCTCTTCTAAAAACCAATTTTTGAAGATGTATATACTGCACCCTCTTTAAATGTCATTGTACATACACTTGTTGCACCACTATAGCTCAAGTATGTGCATGATGCACCATTACAACACCGCATTATACTTGCAAAGTTGTAAGGAATTCGTTCAAATTACGAGCTAATGGGTAGTTTCCCAACTAATCCAACACCTATATCCCGTCACCCAACCGAATAACCATACTTTCCCATATAAAAGGAGGTGTTGAGGTCTCATTTAACATCTAATCATAGAGCGATTGAAACTCTGCAGTTCACATCCCCTCCTTTCCCAAGTTATTGCATCCCCTTTTGTGAGAATTGCCTCCGCATTTCCCAATTAGCCCTTCTTCCTCCATTAGAAACCCATTCCATTACATGATAAAGTCCAGAAGGTAGAGAGGAGAAGCCATACAAAGGTGCACTTGGAGCTTGGTGAGAGGATCCCAGGACCGGGTTCATGGAGCAGTGTGGAGCTTTGATTGTAAGGTATAATCGGTAACTTTAATAGAAATTACTTTTCCTATCCCAATCATGGTGTATTGAATGCTTTTATTGGTTTATTTTCTAACATCTAACTCTAATTTGTATATGGAATAACATGCTTGTAGTTTGTTGTTTGTCAATCTTTGGATATAGGCTAGCCCTAAGAGGAGGCGTGCAATCAACAAATCTTCCAAGTACAAGGAGGTCATGATCAAGCCTTGGTGGAATGTATAGTTAGAGCCTTCCCTCATCTTTGTTTTTCTTGTTTGAGTTTTGGGTATGTTTGGCGTAGTTAGAGAAGTAGTTGAATTTAGACGGTTAATTGATCTGCCTACATTCTAACCCCTAGTGTAGTCATAGGGGGTTTTCCGTGACACATGATGCAATCATGGTGGTGGTGGACAAGCTTACTAAAGATGCACATTTCATTCTTATCAAGTCTACTCATAAGGCAACTAACATTGTTGATATTTATATGAGAGAAGTAGCATGCTTGCATGGCGTACCAAAGACAATTGTGTTTATTGAGACCCAAAGTTTACATCAAATTGCGGAAGGGAATTCAAGGGGTTTGGAAAAAATCTGAACTTCAACACTACTTATCATCACGAGGTCTAATGGGGGCAGAGGGTAGACAGATAGGATATGCTAAGGATGTGTGATGGACAAACCATCTAAATGGGAAGATTTTCTACACTTGGTAAATTTACTTTACAACAATGGGTATCAAGCATCATTGAAGATGAGCACATTTGATGCACTTTATGTGAAAGTGCAACACTTGATGAAGTTGGGACAACCTAGCTGATAAGGCAATGGCTGGACCAAAGTTTCTCAAAATGGAAGAACAAATGTTGAAGATTAAAGCGAGGAATTTATTTCCCAAGGCATGAAGAAAATTTATGTTGATAAGACAACTCACAAAGGAATTTAAAGTAGGGATCATGTGTATTTACAGTGAAGGCCAATAGAAGTTCCACGAAGTTGGGAAATTGTTCCAAAGTTGGCATCTCGATTATTGTGGGCCATTTGAAATAACAGAAAGGATTGGTCCGATCAGTCAATGGTCCATTCTGGATCCAGAAAAAACAGCGACTCAGGAATCCAAGCCATGAGACTTGTAAAAAGTTGATGGACACAGTATGGTCTGGTATAACAGCAGAACATGAAAGATGCTATGTGATACCCCGCGTCTTTTTAATATTTTGAAAATCTTATTGATATGATGTAAATGAGTTGCAAGACTTTCAAAAAATAAAGGGGAGGGGGTTGCTTAATACCCCAAGGTGAACCTAATAGAACATGTGATGTTTTGTAGGTTGGTGAGTCAAGTAATTATAAGTTAGTGGGCTTATGTGTTTATTGGACCAGAGATCCTAGATGATAGGTTAGTGGGCACGATTTTTGTATTGAGTATTGGAATTATTAATAAAAATACATTATTAGTAGTAGGCCCGACCCACGAAGAAGAGTTATGGGGGACTAAGCTCCCTTTGGGTAGGAAAGGAATGGGGTTGAGGAGGCTAGGAAAGAGGGGTCTAAGCAGGGGCTTAACCCAGAGATATTCTAATTATTTCCTAAAGTCTATGGTATGGATAAATCTCAGGTTATCCTAAGTTCCTTTGAGGGAGAGGAACAAACTCCAAGTGGAGAGGCGTGTGCTCTCGAAGAGCCAAGTGTCACTATGCATCTTGATTTATGTGGGAAGTTCCACCTTTGTGGGGGTTTCACGAACCATTTTGGCCACCTTCTTGAGGAGTTCGCTCTCACCATTGTAGCTCTCTCATGATTCTATGGGCTGACCATTCTCACCATTTTTCCTTGCTCGCTCTCTACATTTTGACCAGTTTGGCCATTTATTTTCCCACAATTTCATCCTCAGCATGATGGCCATCACTTGGGAAGTTCATGCACACACTCAAAAAGTACACAACTAGAGTCATTTTCGCCTTTGTGAACCTGCGTAAGAATTTGTTGATTCGTCCCCTTGCCTTACTCGATTTTTGGTGGTTGTGGATTGAAGAGGCAAGTTTCCATCTCGTGGTTGAAGACGCAGGTTGTCCCGGGCACAGTGAACAACTCTCTCGGGTGAGAGAGTTTGTTGGGAAAGTGATTTATCCTGGAGGGGTTGATTACCAACTATGGAGCTATGAGAATTCTTGAACCGACGGTTGAAGCCACGGAAGGGAAGTGGAAGCGTCCGATGGGCTGCCCGAGGCAGTCGAAGGTACATATTCTGAGGTGGGGCCGGGCATGTGGGAAATGAGAATACGTGGCAGTGGGCATACGTAGGCTCCTTGGAGAGAATCGCTTCAGTACACCCCTTGATTACCACATAGCCTCAACCTAGGTCTAGGATTCGCTGCCCTGGGTAAGAGTTTAGTCCCGGCTTCGGGGGCCTTGATGGAAGCGTGATGAGCAACGTGGTCAGGTTGGGAGTTTGTGGAAGGTCTGCACTTGCGTAGTTAGTGATCATCTATTGAAGATAAGTACCAAATCTATGTTGATTGTATGTGGTGTAATTATACATGTTTTATAACTTGATGGTAATGCCTAGATATATCGCTATATATATTTGTATGTGTAGGATTACTGTTAATTACGCATTAATTTGTGTATGGTTATAGAATATGTAAGTATGTATGCATATAGTGTCCGGGGAATGTTTAATGTTATTTCCGCATGAATAAGTAGTATGAACAAAATGTTGTAACTATTAGTTTGAGTTAGATATGCATGCATATAAATTTACAAAATGGTATTAGAGATGAGAGAGAAGTCTTTCAGTGGCGTTGCCTGGCCTATTGGTGGTGGTTGGGGACGTTACGATTAACCGATATGAGATAAGTTATGTGTTGTATTTTAATGTTTATTCCGTTGTGAAAATGGTTTTTATGAATGTTGTGTGTTTGTTGTTTTGCTTGAATAGTTACATTCATGGTTTTCTTTATGCTATACAGCCATTTAAATTATGGTATCATAAATGGTTAAATTTGTGTGATATGTAGCTGGTAAACTACAAGAAATTAATTAGAAGAAAATCTTAGATTGAGATGTGTATTCCGCTCGTAATATTCCTCAGTTGGAATGGGGTACATTATATTATGGTATCAGAGAAATTAGTTCAACACTAGACCCATATGGTCCAAGAACTAGTGCGAATTTGGTAAAATTCATTCTTACAAATTTCGATCTGTGACGAATTTGAGGAAAGCGATTGAAAAATGGCCGACCAAAATCCCCCACGTGCATTGAGCAATTCAAGTTGTAAACGCCTTAGAGCTATCGAAAAAATTATCTAGAGTGTGAATCTATTTTCGACATTTTACAAAAGGGAGCATATTGATGACCAAGATATATTTTCGACGTTTTGCAAAAGGGAGAAGATCAACGACCATGATTCATCTTCACATGTTAATGAAGTTATAGAATCGATGGTTGAGATCGTTACTTTTCAAAGGTTTGGAAAACGGATCAGATCGATAGTAGAGATTCATCGACAAAGTTTGGTGAAGTTAAAGAATCGACGATCAAGATCATTATGAATGGGAGATCGATGACTGGAATTCATTTGGGATTTAGTTGAAAATTTATAAGTGTTGGAATTCACCAAGAGAGATTGTCGATGGATGATAGTCGAATGAGTGAAATTTGCGAAGAGTTTAACTTGCCAAAAGAAATCGTTGATGGCCAATGATTGGATCAACGAGTTTGGAAAAGTATTTAGTTTGTCCAAAGGAAATCTATAGATACTTAGATGTGGAGATGATCGGGGAGTCGTGAGAAATTGGCTTGATGTTCAATTACGTTGAAAAGAAGTTGTCGATCAGCGATGAAAAGGAAAGAGGGTGATGACGTGTCTTGCCATGTCAACATCCACGTGTCATACCACATCATCAAAGTGCCATATCATCATCCATGTGTCATTCCATGTCATCGGCATCCGCGTGTCATCGACATCACCATAGTTACCACATCAACCCGGAGATGGTCGATGGCCATTGATTGATGTTAAGCCGAAATTTGTAATAAGTTGGTTGCCAAGGAAATTTGTTGATGGTTGTTCGTTAATGATTGGGGGTAAGAAAAGATTCATGGGAAAAGTTTGGTTGCTAAGAAAACCAGTCGATGGCCAATGACTAATGATCGATGTTCAAGGAAACCAGTGAGCAAGTTTGATTTACCAAATAAATATCCAATCATTGATGTAGTGGAAATTCAACGGTCCAAATTGTTTTAAGTTGGTGATCGACGATGGAAATTCATCCACGGGCCAGGGGAAGGTTTAGCGAATCAACAATTGAGATTTCTTCCAATTTGAGATCTACACATCAAATTTAAAGATTGTTATAACAGTAAAACAATCAATTTTCTACAAAATTTTTGGGATTTTTGAAGGTCATAAACTTGCAGCGAAATTTTGAGGGCCTAAAAGCGATGTTTTAGGAAGTGAAAAAAAGCGAGAACATGGTGTAGAAAAGTACACCTTGTCATTGCATCTTAAAATAAAGAACTACAAAGAGATATTTCCATGAGTTATTCCAAGAAAGCATAAAAGCAAGCACAGTATGATAAAGTTATTTAAACTTGTGGGGTATATTTTTAGTATCAGGTTCACTTTTGGAAACATGACTCCTTGCTTTCGAGGAGGGATTCGTTTGGGGCAGGGAGGCAGTCCTATCAGCTTATGGACCATAGAAGTCATCCATGGAGCCAGATTTGGAATCTAGATACATAAAATGTACAGGAAGAGAAAGAATATAGTTGTAGGATACATGGCTAAAAATGTAAAAATATTCAAAACTTTTGCGGGCCATAACTAACGATACGGGCTTCGGTTAGAGACGAAATTTTGACAGATCATTCAAAAGGTAGTCACGGACATACATAATTGATATTTTGTTAAAATTCTAAGGGATTTAGTGTAGAGATGCATGAACAAGGCTAAAATAACTAAGCCAGGTGGAAGTCCAAAGGGCCAAAGTTGTCATTTCCATATTGTTGTAGATTTTGATTGGAGCATCAATCTGACAATCCGAGAGCTATCGTGAATTAGGTGTTGGAATTTTTATCCGTGTCACATAGAAAATTTTCCTTGGTTTCCAACAGAATTACCTCTATAGGTGGAAAAGTTAGTGTTCGCGATTATTTCATCAAGGAGGAAATGTCAAAAAGGGGTAATTGGAAATATTCAATTGGTGATAAATTTATGCTTAGTGCTCAGAATTGAGAAAGAAAGTAGTGGTGGAAAGATATTGGATAGGATAATCTAGATATTCACTCATAACTTATTTTTGATCTGAAGGATCCCTCAAAGAATCGGATAGAGGTGATTGATGGACTTGAAGGACACCATTGAGTGAATGAGAATTTTAGGAAGCCATAACTTTTGGCTCATAAATTAGATTGAAGCATGGGTATGGTCATTGGAAAGGTAATCTAAATGAAAGGGACAACATGGTAGAGAGTTTGGAGTTCTCCAGGGGAGCATCGAGTTGATCCATAAAGTTGCAGGAGAAAGTGCAATTGGATTCCATGATTCATGTAACTACTCAATGTGAATTTTTCCCGATAATGTCAAAATTTGGAGAGACTTTCCTAGATGATAGAGGTGAGTGCTAGAGGTGATTGTTGGGTAAGAAAGAGTATTGAAACTCATGATAGTTCCTATGCATAAGTATAGAAGTACATTTGAAGTTAAATAGCTTGGAAAAGTAAAAAGGGATTGAACTTATTAACATGGCATTATTAATAAGCAAAAGAGCACTCAAGCATAGAGTGTTGTGTGAAGGGATAGTTATAAGATTCCACAAATGAGGATCATGTGGGTTTGTTCCATATTAATGTCGAGGGTCCATTGAGACCCAGAGAGAAGCGGAGTCAAGCTTATGCGGTTGTTTGAGGGATCAAAGAGATGCAGAGGGAAGTGCAGGGCCGCAGAGCAAGTGATGAAAGCTTGACAAAGGACTTTGGAAGAGCAAAGAAAGACTAGTATTCAATTGCTACGTATTTTGAATGGATTGCAAAGGGGAATCAACATAATGCTACGTATTTTGAATGGATTGCAAAGGGGAATCAACATAAATTCTCATGTCGGAAATGAATCCTATAGGTGAGAATGCCACTAATGGGCACGAAAAGGCAAGGTAAAACTTCATAGCCATGAAGGTAGAAATGTAATAATGGATGAAGAGCTTGCCACCAAAGAAAAGCTAGGAACTCAAAGATGATGAGTGACTCATGGGATGAGTGAGTCATATCTGAGGAAAGGAATAGGAATTCCTGAAAAATAATTCTTAGTCAGGAATTAGCCCATTTTTGTCTAAAACGTATTTAGACTAAGAAAGGCACTTATGTTATCAGAGTGCATAGTGGAAGCATGGTGTATGTACAAAGAATTCAAGGGGCATAATAATAAAGGTTATTCATTGGAACTCTAATAATGAATATAACATCTCATTGAGAGAAGATTAGTCCTAAGTGGATAGGATAGGGATTCACAATAAATTACTCAATGAAGTAAGAAACAAAGTGTTCATATAAAAATGAGAAAGCCAACAGACAACTAGAGATAATGGCAAAGGATGTCATGTTGTTGATGGTTAAGATTGGTTGAAAATACTCTAGTACCAAGGTGATGGAATGGTATGAAATAAAATATTTCAATGTGTTGAAAGGTTCCAACAATATAAGGTTCGAACATGATCACCCAAGTGGAGGTAGTGGCCAATAAGACATATTGGTTGGAAATGTATAATGGCTAAGTGGGGCTTGACTGGAAGGTTCAGAATAGGGGCCAGTGGTGCACAGTTGAGCAAAATGGCAGTGCACAGGGTGACAAGGTTCTATAAAAATTCAACGACAATTATATACAATAACAAAAATAAATAAATAAATAAATTTGAGATAAATATGCACTGGAATGCATGATAGAATTGATGCATGATGCATACAATAAAGATATAATGCATGTACATGAAATAAGCATGATGAGATTAATTGCTTGATGCATATTGATGTGCATGGGTGCATGTGGACATGCTTGGACATGTATATGGCATGAGTGTAGACTAACAATAGTCTGCTAATATATATATGAGTTAATGATGTTGTGATATTTGTGCATGACTAATGATAGATTGTGTATCTAGGAAAAATGTTTATAGCATGGTTGAAAATGATGTTGAGGATGCTGTTGCTACATAAGAAAGTCATTCATATGAATACAAAGGAGGATTGTAAGAGTGTTGACCAAAGAGAATTGGTGAAGGGAGGCGATGAGCTTCTACAAAATATCAAATGATCAGGTTGCATCAAGTAATTTGATAACAACCATGCAGGTATGCATTTGGTTGCTTATGTTACATAAAATGATGAAGGGAATTGAGGTAAGAATTCCCTCAGTTAAAGTTCAATACTTGGATTGATGTGTAAAGGTAGAGAGCCTTGGAAGTACAAATGTTGTTTAATGCTTGAAAACATTTATATAACATTTGTGGTATGTTATGATGGTTAAGAGATCATAACCAAGTTTAGTCAGAAGATATATTATTTCTATAACAATGATTGTCAATAGAAGAAACCATGTGTGAGGCCATGCTGTGTTGGATATGGAAAGGTTATAACGGCATACAAAATTCTTAACGGTCTTCCCCTGTATAACAAATGTTTGGACTACAACCTCTTTGTCGTCACTCAATAGCACTGAAGGATCATGTTCCTAGTGTTGTGTATGGGTTGAAGAGGAAGGTATCCAAATAATCAAATGAGTAATTGGGAAGGGCTTAGATAATGTGTTAAGGTGTTGGCTAGACTTTCCAACTCACACGGTGGAATACATGACATGGATATGTGGTATTCTAGAGTCAATGCAAGAATGCATTCTGTGGATGTGGCCATGAGTGTTGGCACATTGGTTTTGTTATTGGTAAAGTTTGATTGTATAATGAGAAGCTTGGTATGCTAGATAATGCATGTGTAAGGAACGATGGTTTCGTTCCATTTTAATGTGAACAATAGTTGGAAGTGATTGAATTTTGGGGTAATATAATTATAAGATCACTTCATGGACTGATTGCAAATGTTGCAATGAAATGATAATGTACATGAAAACCGATAATTGATAATTGGTTTGGGTGAATGAAAGTTGAGGAAGTTGCAGGGGGGGGGATGCTCTTGAATATGGCAGGGATGTAATCCCATAAGGAAGATTGATATCTATTGTTGCGAGAGCCAAACATAATGAGCAGAAAAGTCATTTATGGAAAATTTTATTTTCTTGTATAGAACATATTTGAGAAATTAATAATCACAAATTGTTATGATATGCTAACAATTTGTTAGGCTACATGGGAATTAAGAAAATTGTAGGGAGAATGGTCTTGGATATGGCAGGGATGTAGGCCCATAAGAAAGATTGATATCTACTTTTGCAAGAGCCAAACATAATGAGCAAAAAACTTATGCTTGGGAAATTTTGTTTTTCCTATATAAAATAGATTTGAATTTTTTATAATTGAAAATTGTATGATGATGTCTTATTTTGATTACGTGCATATGATGTACATGGGATGATTGCCACGAGTTACAAATTACTAGTGGAAATGTAGCAACAAGATGGCATCCATTTGCGCAAGAACACCTTGGCAAATGATGGATCGCCCGAAGAATTGTATAACAGTGAAAGGGATGCTTGAGCCTAGAGGGTGAGTACAACAAGAAGAAGCAAGTTGTCAGGCTTGCAGAAGAACTAGGTTGTTAGGCATGAAGAGTGAACTCCTGTGTGGGAGTTGCACTGTCGAAGAACCAGGTTGTCAAGCCTTAAGAGTGAACTCTTGTGTGAGTTGCACTGCAACAACAAGATTGTGGTTGGTTATTTTATTGGTAGCTTTGCTAGCAGTGAGTTTCCAGTAGTGAGATTTTTGGTCACCTATGCCAGAGAGACCCTAATAAACGAATGGTGCAACATGATGTACTAAGAACAGTGAAGGGGGCACATTCCTTGGGTCAACCCTGATAAACGAATGAGACACCCGATGGATTGAGAGTAGTGAAGGGGTACATTCCTTGGGTTGGCCAGGTTAAGAGGAAGAGAGCTAGTGGAAATCATAATAGTTGTAGGAGAATGCCAGTGGGTTATGTAACTATGTTTTGGGGGATGGAGCACTTATGTATTTATAATTTTGGGGCCAAAACGCATATGTATTTTATATTTGTTAGGTTGGAGAGCCTATATGTTGATTAATGGTAGGAGAGCCTAGTATTCTAATTGTATGTACACCTAGTGGTGTTGTGCACTGAGGATAGTGCAAAAATAAGGGGGAGGGAAATGTAACATCCCCAGTTTTAATCCCTGCAAATTATAATGTAATTGTATAAATGTGATTTAGGTTGGTGAGTCGATATGTTGGGGCAAGAGCCCATATTGATTAATATGGTCAGGTGTCAAATTGTATATTATGAACATTGAAATGATTAATAATTATGATAATCATTGGTTGCGATACAAGAGGGACAAAAATAACGCGGGACTATGATTCCACGAGAGAGAGGGGTCCAAGGGGAGGATTTTATTAATGGGTATTAATTCAACCCACTTTCTTGAAATTATTATCATTGCATATAACCTTCTATTTGTTGTTGAATGTTACCAAGGCTAATCATTTAACTCATCTAAGAGGGTGGGTGTGGGGAGTCACATCCCATAGTTATTGGAGAGCATGGGCTGAAGTACAATCATCTTTGAGAAGAGTGAGAGTCAAACAAGCAAGAGAGAAGAAGGGAAATACGTATGCATAATAGGGACAATTTTTACATGCATATTTTGGGCAACAAGGGAGGAGTTGAGCGTTGGGAAGAGCACCAACCATGTTGTGCTTGAAGGCAACCATTGTTTGGTTGTGTTTTATGCTGAGAAAGAGGCACGTGCTCCTATAAAATGGGTTGTAAGACTGTAATAGATTTTCCTATTGAGGAAATGGCTCAAGAGCCTTATGAAGGTTGTTGTAAGCCCTTATGGAGCAGCTGAGAGTTCATGGAGTCCCAACTGAGAGATTCCTAGCCATTCGAGTGCACTAGAAGCCCTGATAAATAAATGGACCAACATGAGGGACTGTGATCAGTGAAGGGCGTACATTCCTTGGGTTCTGCAGGTTGTGGGGAAGAGAGTTAGAGGATTGGAATTATTGTGGGAGTAGAACTTGGGTTTTGGGGTTGTTGTGTGTGGAGAGTGGACAACCAAGAGGGTAAAAAATGCCTATGGCTGAGAGGTTCATCCTTCGTACGCATCCAATTGGTTAACTATTAAGAGATAAGTTCTACGTTGTATTTTAATGTTTATTCTGGTGTGAAAATAGTTTTTATGAATGTTGTGTGTTTGTTGTTTTGTTTGAGTAGTTGCATTAATGGTTTTCTTTATGCTATAGATGCATTTAGAATTATGGTATCATAAATGGTTAAATTTGTGTGTGATATGTAGTTGGTAAGCTACATGAAATTAATTAGAAGAAAATCTTAATTCCAAACGTGTATTCCGCTCGTAATGTTCCTTAGTTGGACTGGGGTATGTTACAACTATGAACCTTCTATGGGTATGTTACAACTATGAACCTTCTATTTCCTTTTTGAGTGTTCCAAATCCCATTCATTGAATACATGTAAGAGGGTTGGTGTGTAAAGACACCTAACATATTTATTGAGAACATGGGCCTGAGTACAATCAACCTTGGGGATTAGGAGAGTTAAGATGCATGGGAGAAAAGGAAATTCGTATGGAAAAAAGATAACAGGTTTTACAGTGAGGAAAAAGGAAGGAGATTGTGTGTGGAGTGGTGGGAGATAACAAGCAACCAAAGCGGGCTTTTTTGAAAACTCTTGGAGTTGGTAATTGTATGAAGAAGCATATTGTTAGGCCTGTGAGTGAGATTTCTATAAGAATTTCCAAGTGAGCAAGAGAGTTGCTACTGCTAGAATTCCTATTACAACTAGATTTCTTGGAGTCCCCAATAGAGAAATTTCTTGTCCAACATGTGATGGATCCCTAGAGGATGTGGGATAGCTTGAGGGAATGTGTGGCAGAGAAAGGGATCACATTCCTTGGGTTGTGCAGGTTGAGGGAAAAGAGAGCTGGTGGATTGGAATGGTTGTATGAATTTAGCTATTGTGAGTGGATAGTAGACACCTTTAGGGGACAACCTTTCTTATGGATTCCTGGCCCTCGCTTGGGGACAACTTGTTGTTGAGAAATTGAGCAACAAGTCTATGGTTGGGTGGAACACCCATCCTCTGCAACATGTTGCATATTTGCAAAGATAAGTGCTCATATTCACTGCATTTAATTTTGTTGAATCTTGAGCTTAATTAGTGGTGTGCATTTCACTCTAAAGTTTTGTCTTATTTATTGTTACTAGGTGTGGGTAAATGCTACATTTGAATATGTGTTTTATGTCATTGAATGTTGTTGTGTGTGTTTAATTGTTAATGTGCATGTTTAAATCAATTACATCCATGTTTTAAATTATTGTGGATAGTTGCATGAGCTTATATGACATGTTGTGTATTTTTATGTGTTTAAATTGATATCAAAATTATAGTTAGCCATTTTTAGTAGTAACATAGTCTAGCAAGGGAGTTGGGTACGTTACATAGTCGTATCAGAGTTGAAAATGGTAGTAATGGGACTCAACTTGGAAGTTGGGTATGTTATAGTTTGGTATCAATGTTTTTGGTTCAACACCGAACTTGTATGGGCCAAAGACCAGCTCAAATTTGTTAAATTTGTTGTTGCATAGTTTGATCTGTGTTGATTTTGGAGAAAATTGTAAAATCATAGTGAAATACCCAAATTTCTAAGCAAATTCAGGTCAAATTTGCACTCATAATAGTCGAAGAGATGATTAATGGCATCGATTTGCAAGTTGAAGAGTTAAAAATTGGCCAGGGAAGTTTTCAGGGTGACTATGAAGTTTGGAGAATCAATGGCCCGTATCACTTAGATATTAAGATCAACGACTGAGATTCACATTGGGTCAGTTTAAAAATTCTAAGTTCGCTGAATTTTTTTTAAGTTTGGCAAAATTCAACGAAGTGGAAACAAAACTTAGTTCGTCGAAGAAGAAAATCCTTGATCGTCGAAGAAGAATTCGGAGTTTGGAAAAGTTTAGTGGATTGATAGTTAATATCACATTGATCTTGAGATCAACAATCCAAGTCCAACGTGGATTTGCTAAAAAAAATTGAAGTTTAACAAGTTCAACGATGTGAAGAAAAGTTAAGATTATTAATGAAGTTTTTCGTTGATGGAGTTTTTTTGGAGGTTGTCGAAAAAGGGTAGTTTTTCCCCGATCATTGATAGCCAATAAAAAAATTTGTCGATCATCGATGGAGTTTTTCGGAGGTTGTCGAAAAAGTGTAGTTTTTCCCTGATCACCAATAGTTGATAGAAGTTTATCGTTAATCGTCAATGGAGTTTTTCGAAGGTCGTTGAAAAAGTATAGTTTTTACTTGATTGTCAATAGCCGATAGAAATTTTTCATTGATTGTCGATGAAGTTTTTCGAAGGTCACCGAAAAAGTGTAGTTTTTCCCCAATCATCGATAGTTGATAGAAGTCTATTGTTGATCGTCGTTGGAATTTTTCATAGGTCACCAAACAAGTGTAGTTTTTCCCCAGTCGTTGATAGCCGATAGAATTTTTTCGTCAATTGTCGATGGAGTTCTTCGGAGGACACCGAAAAAGTGTAATTTTTCCCTGACCGTCGATTGATTATTTCCGTGATCATCGATATAAAGGATTTCACTGGTCATTGATATAAGGCTTTGTCGATCGCCAATACAAGGATTTCGCCTATCGCCAATGAAGGTTTTTTAGTCTCGCCAAGGAAAGGAAAAAGATAAGAGAAGATAAAGAAAAGGAGAATAATATGAGAAGGGAAGAAGAAGAGAAGAAGAGAAAAAGGAGAAAAGGAAAGGAAAATACAGACAAGGATAAAAAAAACAATTCTGGAGCCAAAAACTTGTTTTGACCATAACATGAGCACAAAGGCTCAGAATCATATGAAATTTAATGGGTAAGTCTGCAGAGATGAAGGATACGAAGGTGTCAATGAGGGTCATGGGCCAATTTTACAATTTTTTGGAAAACACAAATTAATGGTTTTTTCAAGATCTGGGTCATTTTCAATGACCAAGACCTAGACAAAGATGAAATTTTTATAGAGTGACCAAAAAGCAAGCATGACAATACTTGATTGGGATTTTGGCAAATTTAAAAAGGGTTTTGAGTGGGGATTCCAAAACACGACAAAAATCATTATTCCCATACACGTTTTAGGGATTTTTTAAATCCTCAAAGGAGGAAAAGGGACTCTAGATCACAAATTTGGAAAAAATTATATAGTCAACATTTTACCTACTGAACAATATGGAAAAAAAATTCTCGAAGAAGTTTTTCCCAATTTTGCTCCATTTGGGAGATAACCAGCTTTTTCTAAAAAAATCCAAGTCTGGAGAAAATGTAAAAAGTGTAAAGTTGTCATTCTAGATTTATAGATAATTTGATTGGAGCATGAAATTTCAAATCTGAAAGTTGTTGTTTATGAAAAATCATAAATTCTATCTGCACCTAATATAAAAAAAAATCCAGTTCTTGACAAATCTTCTGCTAAAGGTGGCAGAAAATGGTCTCTCAGATAAATTGCACCAGTAAAAACAAGTCACAATTGAGTAATTATGGAAAAACTCAAAAGATTATAACTTTTCAATCATAACTCATAATGAGGCATCAATATAGTCATTGGAAATTTGATCAAGAGGATAATGTGTCTAAAGAATTAGGATATGATTTAATGCATCTATTTTCTTCATAAATTCAGATGAAGAAGTACATGTAGCCTAGATAATGAAATAATTTAGAATATGAATAATTCTAACAGTTTTTATTGCATGCACATTTTTGGAGAAAGAAAGGTGCAGGGATAACATATCAGGCTCATATATGAGGACTAAAGAAATGGATGATGTAGAAAGTTTTTACAACCATGGAGATAAAATGAGAGGATTAAATATCAACCTAAGAAATGCAGAAACAGAGTCCAATGGACATAGAAGTAGAGTGGAGCCTATAGAGTTGATGGAGAGCTTGCAAAGGGAAGTGAAAAGCTATATGACAGATAATGAAAGGTTGATAAGAGCTCAAGAGGAGCATAACCAATTAATTCTCAGCTGCTACAAAATCTGAATAATCTCCAAAGACAAATCAACCAGGAGTCCAACATAAGACATGCAACTAGTGTAGGGCATGTGAATGAGCACATATCTCATTATAGAAGGGATGAATACAGAGGGCTGAGGCACTCAAGAAGTCTTGGTAGGCATCATCATTCACCTAGACCTTCAACTAGAAGAGCACCTGTGTTTTCATAATCAGAGACCAACCCAAGTAGATCCATTTTTAGACATTAGAGGAAGAGATATGGGTTAGATATATTGCAAGGAGAGCTCAGGAAACTCAAGCCACCACCATCTGATGGAGATCATAGGAAGGGTGAAGATGTTGACGCCTGGTTGTTGGACGTGAGAAAATATTTCCAATTGCATGAATACTCATCAAATCTAGAAGCAAGAATTTCCATATGTCATCTTCGAGGGAAGGCTTCTATAAGGTGAGACCAGCTAAAGCAAGTCAAGAATATTGATTAGAAGATAATTTCTTAGAAGTAGTTTAAGAGATATTTCTAGTAACAATGCTTGTCAAAGGATTTCTATGACAAGAAGATGCAAGAATTCTTTGAGCTCAAGCTAGGAAACATGACCATGGAAGAGTATGAGAGGAAATTCTTGGAGCTTCTAAGGCATGTGGACTTCATTGGGGATGAGAAGGTCAAAATCCAAAGATTCTTGAGTGGACTTCCATCATTCTACAAGGATAAAATTCAGTTTGATGAGCTAAATAATTTGGAAGAATCCATGAGGAAGGCCAAGTATTTGTATGAGCAAAACAAGGGAAGACTAGCTTTCCAAAAGGCATAAGATGATAAGAAGAAAGACGAGATGGATCAAAGTAAGAAAGGATTCAAATCTCCTTTCGTCAAGAATAGATCTCAAGCATATCAACAAGGGTATCCACCACAAGGTGAAATTATAATAACATATTCCTTAGAGAAGAGGCCAATACAACATCCCGTAAAGTATTGGGGATGCGAAGGGGACCACATGTATAAAGATTGTCCTCACCGAGGAGATAGGATGAAGATTGTGCATAACATCAAGAAGGACAATATGTTGGAGGACGTGGGCAGGAGCATGCTAAGGATTTATGTAGCCTTGGAAAATAGACAAGCAGACCATTAATCCCACATGATTGAGGTAGAAGGTAAGATTGATGATCAACCCATAACTATTTTGATTGATTATGTAGCTAGCCATAGCTATATAGATCCAAATCTAGTTGAAAGAATTAAATTGAGGAAATGTAATCAAGAAAAGTCTTGGTTAGTTCAGCTAGTTACAGGAACCAAAAGGAAAATCAATGAACTTGTCAGAGATTACCCAATGAACATGAATGGAGTCAGTACTAAGGAAGATTTGAACATCATACCACTTGGGTCCTATGAATGCTAGATTGGTATGGATTGGCAAGACACGCATTGTGTTTTCTTAGATTATTATAACAAGGCTTTCACATGCCTCTATGAAGAAGGGAATTCAAGGATAGTTCAAGGTATTCCAAGGCCTATATCTGTTAGAGATATTTAAGCCTTGCTGCTAAAAATAAGTTTTAGAAAAAGGTGCCAGATATATGCAGCCCATATGGAAGAGACAACAATGGATAAGGAGCCAATTCTTGAAGATTATCCAATCTTGAAGGAATATGAAGAAGTGTTTGGGGAATTGTCAGGATTGCACCTAAGAGAGACATCGATTTCTATATTGAGTTAATGCCTAGAGTTCCCTCAATGTCCGAAACTCCCTACATAATGAGCACACCAAAGTGTTTCTCCTTAGGGTGCCCCAATTCTTTTTGTGAAGAAAAATGATGGAACTATGAGGTTGTGTATTGAATTCAGATAGCTAAAATGGTTACTATAAATAATAAGTATCATTTTCCAAGGATTGACGATCTTTTTGACCATTTGAAGGGAGCACAAATGTTTTCAAAGATTGAATTGAGATTAGATTATCATCAAGTGAGAATCAAAGAAGAAGATACTAGCAAGATAACCTTTTGGACAAGGTATGGACATTATAAATTTGTAGTGGTGCCATTTGATTTGACAAATGCACCTATTACTTTCATGTGTCTAATGAATGGAGTGTTCAAAGATTACTTGGACAAATTTGTTATCGTCTTCTTTGATGATATTGTTATCTATTCCAAGACTAAGGAGGAGCATGGACAACATTTGAGAATGGTGCTACAAGTATTGAGAGAGCACCAATTGTATGCCAAGTTGAGCAAGTGCACATTTTATCAAAAATAGATTCATTATTTGGGTCACATTGTCTCAAAAGATGCCATAGTAGTGGATCCATAAAAGACTGAAGGAATCAAAAGTTAGCCAACGCTAACAAATATTTCAGAGAGGTTAGATCATTTATGGGTTTAGTTGGTTATTACATGAGATTCATTGTGGGTTTCTCCAAGATTGCACACCCAATAACATCCTTGCAAAATAAAAGGATAAAATTGAATGGAATACCAAGTGTGAAGAAAGTTTCCAGTACTTGAAGGATTTATTAACTAGTGCACCTATCTTAAAAGTTACAGATCTAGATGAGCATTTTGTCATGTGCACAGATGCATGGAAGGAAGGGCTTGGTGGAGTCCTTACCCAAAATGTGCATGTAATTTTTTACGAGTCAAGAAAGTTGAAGGAGCATGAAATAAATTATTGTACATGTGACTTAGAGTTGACAGCCATAATACTTTCCTTAAAAATTGTAGAAATTTCAATACACTTAATGTATTCCTGCGATTCTCCTGATCTAACAATTATACGCCACTGTTAAATACATAATCGCTTCTACTATTATTCTTGTGGAAAATTAAACCACGATCACAACCACAATCACAAAGTGAAATATCAATAACACATAACACAAAAGTTTTTACCGAGAAACCGTAAAGCTAAAAACCCCACTATCATATATTATGTATATCATGAATCATGAAACAATCTCATACAAAACTCTAATCCAAGAGCTCTCAGTACAATACAATCATCTCACACTATCATACACAAATCAACAAATACATGTGCCAA
>SNQJ01S0154255.1:0-20762 GCA_010110895.2 Picea sitchensis
TGTTTAATTAAATGATTTACGTATACGGAGGGGATAAGAAACATTAAATATAAGGATAAGAAACATTAAATAATAGGATAAGACATTAACTAAGAGGATAAGATAATGAATGTAGGGATAAGGAAATTAATGAGGAGGAAAGGATCGGTGAAGGTGGGATATGACGGGAGGAGACTTACGAGAAGGGGGTGATTATTTTGGAAGGGGGAAAGACTGTATGTGAGAGGTGATTATTTTTCTGGTGTGGGGAGTTTGTTTTATGGGTTTTTGGTGAACCAGAAGCAGGGGGCACCCGTTTGTTGGGGGTTTTGGGCATGGGGGCCAAGATATCCTTACAGTATCCTGGAGCTAGGAAGCCGGACAAGATGCTCCTAGCTGGCATTGAGGAAACACGGTTTGGGTAGAGTTGGTCAGCACATCAGGCAACACCAAAGCAACAGGCTAGACAACCAGGTCAGCGGAGAAATTAGCATCAGGAAGAGGTAATTAAATTTTATTATGTTAATTTATTTTTCATGCTATAAATAGATTTGAATCCCAACAAAATTTTTATGCTTGTAGGATGTGAATGAATGATTTACGTATAAAGAAAGGAAATATATGTTAAATTGTATGTAATTTTGTATTTTACGGCCACTACAGCCCCATGTTGGATTAAGATTGTAGGTAAATCTAGCTTCATTGATATGCACTATAGTCTCAAAGGAAACATATGCATCCTCCCATGTAGAGAAGTTATGTATTAAAGTCTCTTCGTTTTCATGGAATGGAACATACAGAAGCAATTTTTCTCTACAATAGTTTTCATAGTCACAATGTTTATTGTATTTGACAAACCGTATAACAGAGGGTTTTTTTCTTTTTGATATAGGTGTCCCATTTTTTTTGTAATGCGATACGAATTATGCTAAGTAGATATGCCTAATAGGATATGGATGTTGGATGTAATAATCAATAATAGAGCAACATATGACGTCCTCTGAATTTTCAGGTTCTTGTTGCAGCAAAATCGGTGGTTTAATCATAAATGTGTGTTTTTCAAGTGGAGATGTGTTTATGAAGACACATTTTCTTGAACTACAAGTGTGGGGAAAAGAAAGGGCAATGTGAACTGCTTGCTGAGAAGACATTTGTTGAAGATTAAGAAATGTATTACCAACGGTCCGTATCATTTGTATGGCATCAATATGACTTCTTTCGTGTTCTTTGCATATTTTTCTGAATGTAGATGTCATAGATTTGTCAATCTTTGTCATATACAAGGTGCAGTAAGATGCTGCAGCATATGCAGTCAGCACGTACTATGCATCTGTATTTTCTTTCCACATAACTGGCATGTCCTTGGAGAAACTATTGTTCCAAATATGGGAGAGTTTTCGTTTAAGTAAAAGTGTTGGTTGCCTAAGCGTTATTTGTATAGATTGGATATACTCATCTTCTGATAGATTTACCTGTGTCAAGAAGGCATCAAAGCTCATCATTTCGTCAAATCCTCCTTATTCTAGAAATGAGAACAAGGATTTAGATTTCTCAAGAACAACACTGTCCTCTAAACTAATTGGCTCTATGATTCTTGTAGCTCTCATTGGCGGAAAAGGAAAGTTGTATCTACAATGTGAGCTTTTTCATTTTCTACAACTTCTTGTATGGTAATGTCTATGGACTTTCGCAAGGTATGGTTCCAAATGATTTGTATTGCATTTTATGTATTTATCCACAAATTGTTCGATCTCATAATTCTTATCAGCTCCATAGACTGGTGCACTCTCTATCCACAACAGTGCGTGGTCATGCTCATTTCCCCTATTCTGGAATTTAGTCACAAAAAAGTAGTCTGATATTTTTCTGAAAAACATTTCATCATGGCATATCAATTGTCTCAAAGCATTTATTATATGTCTATAGCATCGAGTACATGTCACTGGATATTTTCTTATGAGGTAGTCAATGTCGTTATTTTCCAGTGTATCGGTTTTTTTTTTACGTTTCCTGATACTATGCAGGTTAGAAACGATAGCCAGCAATGGATCCCAGCAATGCTCTGCACTTGTAAATGTTATGAAAAATGTTGGTGGGGCCCTATTACCGGATCATTGCAAAAAATAAAAATTGTTTTTTTGCAAATAGTCAGGAGAGGTGTGGATGTTCTTGAAATCTATGTATCCAATATCAGATTTCAGAATTTTTTCTAGGTTTACTTTGTACTTCACATCCTTGGCCAACAACTTTCTTCCTTGTAGCTGGCCTTTTCTTATTCGGACCCACATGTAGGATATAACTTTGCTCTATTATTATGCGCATTGTTTTGAAAAGAAAATTTGTTATGTGACAGGAGAAGTAACCGCTTGAATGTAGTATCTCCCATCAGACTATTATATGATAACTGAATCGTTCTGTAATATCAATGCCACATGGATCTCCGTAGAACAATGTTGGAAAGTTCATTTCCTCAGCGAATTTGTCCTTGAATATTCCAAGTGGACGTTGCTCCTCGCCAGCTGCGATTTCGACAATTTTGTCTTGCAAGTCACGAATGCACTATGAATCAGTGAATCCATGGACCAATGTTTCAGCAGGTGTTTCAGTCTCTGATTCATCACTTGTATCAAAATCACTAGGATTTTCAAGAGTCTCTGCGGAGTTTCCATGTTCTTCTGCGAGAACACCGTTCCAGTTGGCAATTATACAAATGTTCTCAGCTTTGTACAACGCCCTGGAACACAATTCCTTTAAATCTTTCATAACAGCATGCACACGCACTTTGCCTATCTCATATGCATTTTTGTATTGCAAGCGTCTTTTCAGAGCCACAACGATTATAATTGTATTTTAATGAATTGTGGCAACGCTTTTGCACAACATTTAGTTGAACAGGCACATTAATAAGTGATCATGTTAAGCCCATCTGGGTTCGCTTATAGCCCCAAGGTATGATTTGAGAAAATGCAATTAACAGAGAGACAAGTCTCTCCTCAAGTTCCGTAATTGCACTTACATCTTCTAGTGGTGTATTACATCTTATTCGGTCAGGGGTTGCAAACTGTGGGAGTTTTCCATTTTCAAGCAATCGTTTTCATGGAAGACAAACTTTCTTATTGGAAAATGGTTTATCGTGGGTTGTCAGCCGAAGGTATTTTGCTTGCAAATTAGGCGTGAAAGACTTACCATTTTTTGAAAAATTAAATTGTTCACAAATTGCACATGCAATGGAAGGAGTGTCTTTCATTTGTTTCATGTAGGTCTATCTTGCAATTTTTTTTCGCAGGGAAGTATGGGTAGAAACTGTTTCTTGTTTTTCATGTACACCACAAACTGCCACAGTTGCATGACTATTCTGGGATATGCAACCGCACATTTTTATGTTTTGTTTTGCACGAACAAATTTATTTACAATGTCATATGTGAGTTTCTCTCTAAAAGGAAGTGTAGCAATGCATTTTTTTCTCTCGTGCATGACCTTTTTCAAGCTGTGGTAACTTACTCTACATTTCTTGCCCAAGGGAGGGATGACTTGGTGGCAATTGGGATAAATTTCACTCTCACCCAATTTCTCAGAAACTATTTTACGTTCTTTTTTCAAGGCCTCTATTTGCTTACCAAAAGTCAGATGAATTTAACAATTTTTTTTTTTCAAATTGTGATAACTTACTCTACGTTTTTTGTTTAATCCCTCTATGGACTCATCACAACTGAAATGAATTCTACGCATGTTTTTTTTGTTCAATCCTTGTCTTCCCATATCACAACTGAGAGGACTCTCATTTTGACTAAAAACATTCCACGCTTATGTAGATTCAATGTTGTTTGGGTGGCATGCACACTCAACCCTGAACTACCGATATCTCCAAGCAAAGGTTCATAATGGATATGTGTTGTATCTGTTTTCAATGACGGTATGTGAATTGTTCGATCGTAATTTGAATCGGTAACCCAGGAGTGGACAGTGCCAGCTGGCGAGGCTGACCAAACCTGGATCTTCACCTTGAATACCATAGAAAACCATTGCAAATAGAATCTGCAACCCTCCATATTCCCTTCTTCATATGAAAGCGCCATGTTCATAAGGTATTCCTGCCAACTTCCAACTGTCGGCATATTTTCCACAAGATATGGGCAAAGGTGCTGATGAAAGCACCTAAAATCCTATTTGTTGTCGCCTATAATCCCATTGCAGAAGAACTGTATAGTGTAAAGACGCAGCGACTGATCATCGAACACGACTGCTACCAAACAACAAATTGCATTAAACAGACTATCTCCAAAGCTAGACACAACATTTGTTGCTAGCTGTAAACCATAGCAATCTATGCCATCCAAAATCTGTTTCCATTGCAACTGAAGGTCTTTGCAAATAATAGACAAGTAGATACGAGGACCTTCTATATTGAAAATGGACATTTTTATGTACAACAGTGGTTCATAATGGCCACTAAGGGCATCGACATCATGGAACAAGATGCAATATGGATTGTCAGATGCAATTTTGTTGAATAGTAGATATCTTATTTTTCTTGTCAATGACCATATGCCAAATGATATATTCAACCAATTAGACAGCCACCGAATACAAAATGTATCTCCCCAAAGTCCCCTCTGATGTGTAGGTAGAACTGGAGATGCAACAACCACATCTTTGAAAAATACGTAGCCACATCATGTATTCCATGCAACTGCTGAAGAACATTAGATTCCAGTTCGTATTCATA
Organism: Picea sitchensis; assembly: GCA_010110895.2. Classification (NCBI taxonomy): domain Eukaryota; kingdom Viridiplantae; phylum Streptophyta; class Pinopsida; order Pinales; family Pinaceae; genus Picea; species Picea sitchensis. Next base: position 4,707 of record SNQJ01S0154255.1, read on the forward strand.
GGATTACAAACCCTCAACATCACCATTTTTAAAATAGGCCAATAAATAATCTATCAATCCATTGCGCAACTCGGTTGACGAATATCGAAAATGCAATAGAACCTGTAATGTATCGAAAAGGCAATCCCCAACAGTATACGAGAATGCATCCAATCTAAAAAGGCCATTCCTATGCCAAACCACGTCAATGTTGTCATGTACAATGGACTATGTATATTTTTCATATGACTCAACATCTATTACCTCTTTCATCTTCTCAACTTTCATTTTGAAGTTGTTGGTTAGATACTTTCAATTTCTATCAAAATAGAGAAAATCACAGGCAAAAAATAAAAACTAGCAAATTAAAAAAAAAAGCAAAATAGCGCACCAATCCCCATATGTATATTTAAACCTTCTTCTTCTCAACTTGAGTCCCCCTAGTTCCCATAGAAGATGAGAAGAAAATAAACCGACACTAGAAACTGAACCAAACTGAAGAAAGACCGCAAAAAAATAAAACCATAACTTAACTCAGTAGAAAGAAAACAGGCAGACACAGTTTTCCGGCCCATAGAGTAGAAGCATACACTGCGTCTACACCCCGCCCAATGGTTCCATCTTCTAATATCTCCCAACTACTTTCCGTAAATCCCTCTGCATTGCAATTTTCAGAAAAACTATAGACGCGACATCCGCCATATGAAGACGCATTGTTTCCAGGAACAAAAACTAAGAACACAGACAAAAATGCTCTGGAACAGAATATTGAAAATCACCAAGAACAGGCAAACTTACCAGTCAACAAAGGATGAGAAGACCTCAACGCCCCAAAAAATGCAAACCGCAACAATAGGTCCAAAAACTTGCAAAGTTGAAGAACAACAAACCAGTGAACAACCACGAAGAGCTGGAACTGCAAGTGCAGGACCTCAACATTGCAAAGTTGAATCAATCAAGAACCAGAATCATGGAAAGAAAAAAAGAACAAGGATGGAGCACAAGAGCATGGATGTCGGCCATGAACAAAACTGTATTGCAAGGCATATGTACAATAATCATTTAAGACTAGCAGAGCTCTTAGGTAAACAATTAAGACAGTAAGGACCATCGAAGGGTGTAGGACTGTGCAAGCATTTAAGAAAAGATGAAATGTGGAAGGACTATTCTCTCAAAGCATGCAACAATAAAGCATAAATCAGACATAGCAATATCATGGAGAATGTATTCAACCCAACATAAAATGCTAAGGGGAAAAATTCAAACTAATGCTAGCATTAATCCACGTTCCACGAATGCATAACAAAATTTATGATTCAAAAAGACCATATACTACCAAATACTTTGGAAATGCAAAGATATTTTACATTGGGAATAGCGAAGGTGGAAATAATACCTCCAATCCATTGTTCAATCAGATCTTGACAAACATGATACTTTTTATTATATAAAAACCGATATTTTCACTTCCCTTGTTCCAACAATAGACAATAGTGAAAACTTTCTGGTCAACGCACAAGCTAATGCCAGGTCAATGATTGATCGATTTCTATAGTCCCTCTATGCCTACGGCAGGGAATAATAAGTCTTTATTTGGAGGATGAATATTCATATTCATATCCATGATGGACGACAAATTCTATTTTCCACCACTAGGTATGACGTAAGGGAAGAATTATCCTTTTCTCTCACCGTGTCATATTATTCAAAAAAGGTATTCAAGCTTCCATTGTTGTCATACTTTATAAATAAAATATGAAGTAAAATGTATTTTATTTTGAATAAAGGAAAGAGATGGAATAAACTTGGTCTGCCAATAATGATGAAATAAAAAGAGTGGTTAGTTACACCCGAGTGAGGAATTGATTGTTCGTTTGCACAAAGAGATATTCGATCCATATCTAAGTCAATATCAGTCAACGAGCTCCTTCTAAAGTCTGTTCTGATCTATCTTGCTCAACCCCTGGTCCTTGATGTGATCCACTTGTTGTAAGCATAGTTTATGTGACCTTGTGAAATATTTTACTACAAGCACATCTAAAAAGTTACAACCAACTTGTGATAAGTTTTTTATTAAAATTTGTATTACCATCGGTTTGTTTGTAAGATTATATTGTGAAGAACCTCTTATAGAAGATAGTAACTTAAATTAAGTTGGTGTGTGTAGAAGCCCCACTTTGCCACAAGAACATGGTCACTAGTTTGGTTATGTTTATAGTTTATTAAGGCTTGTGGTTCTTGGAGGATGCGATGACCCAAGAAAAATGGATTTTGGTTATGATCAATATTTGTTTTTGAAATAGGTCACTTTGTAAGATTGTTTTTTGAGTACATTCTATATCTATACTACTTTCCTAGAAAACCGGCGAATAGAGTGACAAAACATGTACTTCGACAGATGGAAGTAATATACAATAGACTGATTTCTTAGATAACTAGTGAATATAGTGGTAGACCATGTATTTCAACAGATGGAAGTATGTCAATAGAATGTTTATCCGTCCAGTCATTGCAAATATGTCATCTTAAGCAATTGTATGTTCACTGGATAAAGTGGTAGCTCAAATCAATGGGAGAGAAATACCATAGTTTACGAGAGTTAAATAGTGGATAGAGTCACTAATATATACCAAACTGGACAAATATCAAAGTTTGGAAAAATATTTTTTTGTAAAATATGTTTATTTTATTTCATTATTGTTCCTAGTTATTTAAGCATGAGGGGAGGGTGTTAGAATTAATGCTTAGATATTGGTTTGGATTTGTTAGATCTAGTTAGTTGTGAGAGATCTTCTCCAACTATTAGGTCCTATTTATTTGTGTGTGGTTGAGAGTTTCCCTCATGAGTTTGTTATACTATTGAGAAAAACTTCTTGTATAAATATGTGCTTGATTAATTAATAAAATACACCTAGTATTATTTTTTTCATGTTGGTTTGATAATTAAGGTTTAGGTTAAATTTCTAAATTTCCATTTAAATAAATTTTCTCCATACCCTCTATTTAAATTTGTACATCCATTATTGTTGCATTTCCTCACATTATTTATGCCCACACAATTGCACCCTCTCAAATCACTTTTTAATATGTCGTGCTTGAACTATGAAGAGAATTGTATGAAAGGAGAAAGGTATGTAAAATTGTCAATATATATAGATACACAAAAACAAAATTATATGATCACACAATTATGCATATATAAAGACTTGTAATATATTTAATGGTATTATTTTAGGGTTTTATTGTATTTGTGAAAAAATGGTAAAAGGAGAATTACATTGGTAAATATATATTGAGGTTTAAGTAAATATACAAATTTCCCAAAAGTAAATTATATATTTCTAATTTTAATTCAATTTATTAAACATTTTTTTTTTTATACCATTTTTAAATTTATTGTACATGTACATCAAATTATCCTTTTAATACTTTTTTTCCAATACCACCTAATATATGATGAGAAACCATTAGAATTGTGTGTTTACATTAATAATATTAAATCATTAGTTAAAAACATCATCCACTTAAATGTAATTATCAAAGAAACCTTAAAAAAAAAGAAAAAATATGATGTTGATTTACAAGCTTAATGTAGATTTCAATTTCTGTCAATAATGATAATTTCTTATTGCCATTTATAACTCGAAAATAAATGTTTTTTCCCTTTTTAATTTCCAGCTAACATATGTTTATCCATTTTTAATATGAAAACATATGTTTTTCCCTTTTTAATTTCCAACTAAGATATGTTTTTCTCTTTTTAATTTCCAGCTAAGATATGTTTTTCCTTATTGCTAGATAACATATTGCTAGATAACATATTATGATAGAACATTAAAAATGTACACCTACTTTAATGATATGCAATCACCAAATAAAAGAAAATAAATACACTTATACAAATTTAAATGCAATTGTTGAAAACATTTTTAAACATTGAAAAGATGTGATGCTGATTGACCGTCTTACTTTACCCTTTACTTATAAATAAAAGAAAATAAATATACTTATACAAATTTAAATGCAATTGTTAAAAACATCTTTAAACATTGAAAATATGTGATGGTGATTGACAATCTTACTTTACCCTTTACTTCTAAATTAATATATATATTTTCCATCCATGATTAATTTCACATAATGCATAATATATTATACCAAACCATTATAATTACATACCTACCTTGATGATATAAAATCATTGATTAAATCATTTAAATCCACTTATACAAACTCGAGTGTAATTTATAATTATAATTATAAACCTACTTTAGTGACATGAAATATCTGTTTAAGAACCAAAGTGGATTTAATTAAAAACCACATATGGATCCACCGCTTGTACAAAATTTACTGTAATTATAACTTGTACAAACTACAATGTAATTATAGAAGGCATCTAAAAAATTGGAGGGCATACACTACAATTTAAATTTAATATGTTTTTTTGTCATCATGGTCAAAACTCACTTCCTATGTTTTTCATAGAATGATAGATTGGAAAATATACATGTCAACGGATTGCATGGATGGGGCTAAATCACATAAGGTGTCTTGTTCAGAAAACATTTCCAAAGTTTATGGAATATAATATATTTTGGATTATTTATAAGGTGTAAACTAATGGGTTTGTGTAGGGTTTAGTTGTCAAAGGATTGCATGGATGGAAGGGCTAAATCACATAAGGTGTCTTGTTAAAAAAAACATTTCCAAAGTTTATGGAATATAATATATTTTGGATTATTTATAAGGTATAAAATAATTGGTTTATGTAGGGTTTAGTTTTCATATAATATATTTTGGATTATTTATAAAGTATAAACTAATTGGTTTATGTAGGATTTAGTTTTCATTATATTAGTAAAATTTATGAAATATAATATATTTTAGATTATTTATTAAGTATAAATTAATTGATTTGTATGGGATTAGTCTTTATCATATTATAATAGGAAGGATTGAGAATGAGAGCTATGTGTGGAGACCAAATTGTCTTGGGACACATCTCACTCCTGCACAGATGATTCTTCCATACAACATTGAGATTGGCACAAAGATGATTCTTATACAACATTGAGACCAAGAATGGCCCATGTTTAGGCTCAACCTAACTTTAAAAAAACACATTTTGGAAAGACTCAATATGGACTCAATGCCCGTAGCGAATCAACAATAGATCTCTGGATGCTTTGAGTTAAGGATATTTTTTTTACTTTAATGCAAACTAAAGAGAATATGTCCACTTTTAAAGAAACAAATATCTTTGACTCCGGACATACTATTTACAAAACTAGCGCCAACGTTTTATGGGAATTTCCGAATCTCCTTTCGAGACTTTTCCGTATTTCCTACCTATGAAGAAATCCTTTACCTTATTAAAAGAAAAGAAAGAATATATTCCAGTAATTCATGGAGTCTGTGGGGATTTTGGAAGCCTACAAATTCTCGTCTGCCATTGAAGAAATCGATCAATACTCATATTTATCCCATCTGCGCTTCCCCTTTGTTGGTCTGAACCATGCCAAGTGAGGAGCAACTATGTATTAAGCAGGCTCCCCGCAGCAGGAGTGATTGTATTCATGGCTCTCTTTGGAGTGGGCCATGGAAAGTATTAAAGGAGGCACATTGGATCCCTGGAGTTCGCTCTCACCATCCAGGTTATGAACTTCCTGAATGGCCAGAGTGATTATTTGATCAGAGCTTATCCGATTTAAGTGTAAGAATTCGCAGGTCGTTAAGGATGTGAATACTTCTTTTTTATGATCCATAGCAACAGAGTAATGTTGTGTGTGTTGGTAGCTTATTCCTGCCCAGAATGGCCCCTTTCTACCAAACTGAAAGATTTATTGGAGATATTAGCAAGTATAGGATGGAGTAATGTTTCTTACCGGTGCCAGATTCTGTTTAAATTTCTTAGTAGGTAACCTAGAAGTCGTATTCATGTGAATAGAATTGGCAATCATAAGCTCAAGTTGGCTTACTGTGGTGGCTTGATGCAGAGGAGGAAGCGCATGTAAATCGGATCTTCGTGAGAAAGTTAGTTCAAAGATTTAAACAGAAAAAATAAGTGTACATTTTGGAGGAATATTGATGGTTGCAGTTTCTTGTGTTCTCTTTCAGTAGGAGTAGGATATTTTTAATCCAAAACAACTTTCTTTTCTTTTTGGTAAAGTTAGAAATTTAGATTCAAAAAAATTCCTTCATGTTCCATGTATCAAAGTTTTTGAGGGCCTCAGAGTAGATCCAAACCCTGAAATGATCTGTAAACGAAATCAAACAATACTTTCTCTGAATTTTTTTGCTTGGTTTCCAACAAGAATTGTGTGTGGAAAGAGTGAAGAGAGATATTTCACAATACGTAACTATTTTACAGGACACGTACTCTTTTCCGAGCTTGATTGCTACCTACAGAAAGTTCATCAACCAAGTTAACTTTGCGATACCGATCTCATGATTTTTCTGAGATTGTAAGGATGTGTGGTTGGTGTTTCAATGCTGGAACAATTCAAGATCTAATAGGTTTGATGTTCTTGTGCAAATTGTATATCGACCCTGCATTAGATCGTCTAGCCCTCTTCCCTTTCTAGTTGGAAAAATGCCAATTAATTTCTCATGTACATGTATGCAATGAATGAGTATGCATGCATTATTTTGTGAATAGATTGTGTAACTGGTGGATCTAATTATAATCAATTAGTCTAATTGTTTGAGACATGCTATATATACGAGCATACTTATAGAGTGCAGTGTGTAGTGAGTGTGTGAGAGAAGACGCTGAGGTGTTGTGTGTATGAGAGGAGAGGATGGTTGTATTCTTGGGTTGGCTATTGTAATTCTCCCTTGAATAAAATAAGAATACCGATTATCATTGTCCATGATTTTTCCCACATAAATTATTGTGTAAATTATGTGATTGTTGTTCTCAGTTTAATCTTGCTTGTTGATGCTCTGGTTTTATGCATTGTTTTTCTTCCACTTCCTAACAAGTGGTATCACACAAGATTGAGTAGGTATCCTAGGTGAGCCAAGGCCAATTGTGTGTGGGTCTCATGTGAGCGAAAAAACCTTTAAACCTATTTTTGACAGGTAAGAACAAGTAAACCAAAGTACTAAGGAGCCCAGATATTTTATGAGAACCAGAGGATATGATTGAGTGAGTTTTCAAGCACCTATATAACAAATTAAAGGTTTACAACTTGGTATGAAGTTCATGGCATAAATTAAAGATTAAAGGTTTTTTGTTTTATTATTATGCATGCCATATTAAGTTTTATTAAGGTATAAAATATTTATTAAATATTTTTAAAACTTTTTAACTTTTAATTATTAGTTTTGGATTCAATTTTGAATTAAATGGTTATATTTCTATATAAAGACTTGGCTTTATAAGCAGTGGTTTGGTCATTTTTTGTGTTAATGGGGAAAGTGCAGAGTTATAAGTTTGAGGTGGAGAAATTCAATGGTAGGAATAGCTTTGTGCCATCGAAGCTCAAGATGTAGGATCTTCTTGTGCAACAAGGATTGCAAAAGGCATTGGCTGGAAATACAAAGAAACTAGCAAGCATGACATATGAGGACATGGAAGATATGGATGCAAGAGCCCTCAATACCATTCATTTGTGTTTGGAAGATGAAGTGGTTTTTAACATCGTTAAAGAGGATACAACAACATGTTTGTGGAATAGAATCTAAAGTCTGTATATGACAAAGTCCTTGACGAACATAATCTTCTTGAAGAAATAATTTTATAGCTTCCGGATGAAAGAATGTACGAAAATTGTTGATCACTTGAATGTTTTCAATACTCTAGTTTTTTTAATTAGATAATATGGATGTAACGTACAAAGATGAGGATAAGGCGGTTATGTTACTATGTTCATTTCCTAAATCTTGGGATCATCTGGTCACAACTATGTGGTTTAACTCAACATATGCCATTGATTATGACACTGTTTTGGGAGCTTTGTTGTCTGAGGAGATGAGGAAAAGATCTAGTAAGGAGGGAAAGATCAGAAAGGTATAGCTAGGTCGATCTACAGAAGGACAAAAAGATCAGAAAGGTACACCCAGGTCTAAGTCTAAATATAGTAAGAGTAAGGGAAAATGTTGGTTTTGTGGCGAATATGAGCATCTCAAGAAGGATTGTTGGAAAAGAATGCAATCATCCAAAGAGGAATCTACAAAAGAATAAAATACATCTATAGGTACAGTTGATGAAGTTTTGTCTATCTATTGTATCTCACCACCTGTGTTCACATAGAAGGTGCATGGCAATGATGGTTGAGTCATCGTGAAATAAAAAAAAATAGTATTTACTTTGCAGTTGTAAAAATTATTGATTGCATGTAGATGAGAATATGTCTATAAGACCTGGATAGGCATGCGTACCCCTGGTTTGTCAGGCCACCTATGAAAATTCTAGACATAGATTTAGGTAGATTGAATATGTGAGGGGGGAGCATGTGTGTTGGGTTAACCTTGACTCGGTGAAAGAATTAATGAGTTAAATCTATCCTTTACGTCAAAGCACGTGGTTTTTTCGGTAGCCCGTGGTATTGTGTCCATGGATTGCATGTAATGAAGCCTATAAAAGGCTTGGTGAATGCCATTGTAAATGGGTATGTAGGTAAGTACTGAAGGCTTACTTGGACAGCTTGGGCGGATTTGGCCAAGGGAACGTTCCTGTTAAGTTAGAGCACTTAGACTCTACTGTAAAGTCCCTCTAGGTGACTGGAAAAGGCTCACATGGGTTGGTTTGGTTGGATTTGGTCAAATTTGTTTGAATGAAAAGTTCAAGGTGGAGCGATGTGTCCATTTTAGAAAGGTGGGTTGGTATAAAAGATGATGTGTTGGCAGGTGAATCAAGTGTTTGAGAATATATGATGAATGTAAGTTCATATCCATGGAACTTGGAAAGTATTGAAAGGAAACTTGGATCGAATAGGCATATTCAATAATTCCAAGTTGAAACAATAGTTGTGGGAACAAGTAGTTCTTCTATCTGGTAACTCCATCACCATTGGTTGCAAAAGAATTGAAGATTATTGAAGAGGTATGAACAGGTCATATGGTAATTACTCAATGTGAAATTATTCGGTTTTGATACTTATGTTTTTTATCATCATGATGAGTAGAACCCAGATGAAATAGGTAGATCTTTGATATGGTGATGATGTTAAGGGGTGCGGACTGTGGGATCCTACAACCAATAGAATCATGATGGACAAAGATGCAGTGTTTTATTAATCTCCTTTTATAAAATAAGACATAGTTAAAAATGAAAGGTCCAAAGCATGACTGACAACATAAGGGTATTTGCAAGGTATTGATTTCCATGAAAGTCTCTCACCAATTGGTAAAAGATTTCTTCTATTCAAGGTGTGTAAGCATTAGTTGTGTTACTTGATCTTCAGTTAGTACAACTAGATGTTAAAATTGTTTTACATGGATTTTTTTGGAAAAGGGGATGTATATGGAACAACAAAAAATGTTGGTTTATAATCACAAAAAAATATTTGTTTGCAAATTTGGGAATCATTGTATGGCCTGAAGCATGTCAGGAAAATGGTACAAGATGTTTGATTCCTTCATGGTGAGCCAAATTTTATAATAAGTGAGTATAACCATTTTGTTTATGGTATATTTATTATCTTGGTGTTAGATGCTATGTTTGTAGCAAGCAAAAGCATGTTTGAGATGAACAAGTTGGCTTAGTTGGTTAGAACATTTTTTATGAAGGATCTAGGAGCAACAAAGTATGTGGTGAAGATACTCAATTCAGTATGACTAATGTGAAACAAGTAAAATCCCTTTTGCTTTCCATTGTAAGTTTTCTTCAGGTTTATGTCCTAACCGATGAAGAAGAAAAGGGTTATATGTCTTGAGTATTATATGCTAGTAGGAAGTTTAATGATTGCAATGAGAAATGGTCAACATTTCACATGCAGTTGGTGTTGTCAGTAGAAACATGGAAAAACTAGGTGAAGAGCATGGAAATGGGTGCTTCAAACACATAACCACAAGGATCACCTACATTGGTTGCAGTGATTTAGTTTGTGGTTATGATTCATGAGATTTGGACAAGAGGATACCTACCTTAGGTTATGTCTTGCAAGAACGAAAGGTTATATTGGGTAAGTTTGGGTAGTTACATGATGCGTTGTTCCATGGTTGTGAAAGTGTTGTGCATTTGACTAACAATCCAACGTATCAAAATGGACAAGTGCATCGGTTTATTAGACAAGTTACTAATGGATGAAGAATGATCCATATTGAAGTGAATCATGCAGACATTTCACGTAATAGTGTTGTTAGAGAAGTTGTGGAGCTATGATGGTGTTTGGATTCTCTTGGCTTGTAGGAAAGGTGATGAATTAATTAAGGGCATGATATATCATGTAAATTGTTATCAAGGTGGAGATTTTTGGAAACATGCCAACGAATTTCTCATGTGGTCACATGCACATGCATGCAACTATATTAGGAATGTGCATGCATGCACTCTTTTGTGAACATATTGTGTAACTGGTGGATATAATTAAAATTAGTTAGTCTAATTATTTGAGAGATGTTATATATATAAGCATACCCATAGAGGTGAGGGTGCAATGTTTAGTGAGCGTGTGAGAGAAATACATAATAGTAAGGTGTTGCGTGTATGAGAGGAGATGATGGTTGTATGCGTTAGTTGGCTATGTAATTCTCCCTTAAATAATAAGAACATTGATTATCATTTCCTGTGTTTTTTCCCACATTGGGTTTACACATAAATCATTGTGTCAACTGTGTGATTGCTATTCTCGGTTTAATCTTTCTTGTTGATGCTCTGATTTTATGCTCTGTTTTTCTTCCGCTTCCTAACACTTCTGACATAAATTCTTCACCGGTATACTCTGAGGCATGGCATCTGATTGCTTTGGTTCGCTAGTACGATCTGCAAATAGATAGAACAACATTTGTTTGTAATAATTTTTTATCTCATTTATTTCGAGATGACTGAATACAAATGTTCTACTTACTTTATATAAAATTTTGTTGGCTTTTTAGTTACTTTATATAAAATTTTGTTGGCTTCCAATAACTGCCAATTTTCTGTTTTTCCACCAAACATATCGTAAAATCCTATACATTTTCAATATTTATTTATATATTTTCTAAGGAGCTTGGAATCTGAGGCTATCTCCACAATCCAAAACTCTGCATCAATACCATCCAATACCTTTGTTTTGCTACTTACCCCTATGATATGCGCATAACACTATGATCCTATGTCTTTAAGACTCTCGATCAATACCATCCACTACCTTTTTTTTGCTACTTTCCACTATGATATGATATGTGCATAACACTATGCTCCCGTATCTTTATATTGTTTGAACCTCGTAAAACACAATGTATATTTCAATGCCAAAACTTTTTTTAATTGCATGCATTAAAATCACTTTTACATTTACACTATATGGCATGGGCTTTTTAAGACGAATGTAAATTAGGGTTATTGGAGACCAATGACAAACTCCATTACTGACTTTGCCACTAAATCCTCCACCAACATTTAAAATAATGTAGAATCAAGTTAAGATCATTCCCATTATTCCCTTTGTCAGTAAGTCGTCAACCAACATTTAGAATAATGTAAAATCAAGTTAAGATCAATGAATGGATGTTACAATTATGAGTGGGATGTTAACTATAAATGTCCTTCAAGCTCCATCTCTAAATGTCCTTCAAGCTCCATCTCTAAGTTTGCATAGAAGAGAGATAAGACTTAGAAGAGAGATAAGACTGTTCAACTCCAACAAAGTAGGATTATCAATATTGAATTTTTTTAATTAATATAATCTAAATAGAAACTATAATAAAATAGAAAGCATCTCATTTACATAAATTCATGGCTCATTCTAATTTCAGTCAAAATCTTGTATCGAATTAGTGTCCGACAAAAATTCAAAAGGACCATTTCGCAACAAATAAGGTCTCATTTATATAAATAGGAAATTGAAATCCATATAGATTTTCGAGGATCTCCATACCATTGCGTGTTTTTATAGTTACATTTTTTACAATCTACTTCTTTTTACAAGTAAGTAAGAAAGAAAATATATATAAATTCCCAGTTGATGAGAAATATAACTATGTTTATATAAACAAATTGATTGTAATTGTTAGATTTAGAAAATTAATTGTAAGTTAGGTTAACATATCAAGTCATTCTGTGTTGTTTTTATAGCGAGCGCAATTTTTTATTTGTAAATGTTTTTATAAAAAAAAATTATAATAATTTTTTAAAATAAAATAAAAAATTAAATTATTGGAATGAGTTACTTTTCCACATAAATTATTAAACATAAAAAATCAATTTTAAATAAAAATATTTACTTCAATGTAAGTAGAGTCATCGAGAGGTATAGTCCCGCTCCACCTTATTTACTGCAAGAGTCATCGAGAGGTATAGTCCCGCTCCACCTTATGTTCTCCAAGAGTCATCGAGAGGTATAGTCCAGCTCCACCTTATTTACTCCATCTTGTGTTAAGAGAAGGTAATCGTTTAAATGTAGAATGGAGTTGAATGAGAATAAGTCACTAATAAAATGGGCTTAATATATATTTATGTGGAGGTATAATAAACTTAAACAAAGCTTTAAGTGTATTAAAATGTATGAACAATGAAGTAAACCATAAGAAAGCGGGGCTTTATTTGTACCATAACATTTTAATGGTATATTTAAATATTAAAAAAATATATGTTATAAAAGAAATTTAATAATATTAAATTANTATTGGAATGAGTTACTTTTCCACATAAATTATTAAACATAAAAAAATCAATTTTAAATAAAAATATTTACTTCAATGTAAGTAGAGTCATCGAGAGGTATAGTCCCGCTCCACCTTATTTACTCAAGAGTCATCGAGAAGGTATAGTCCAGCTCCACCTTATTTACTCCATCTTGTCTTGAGAGAAGGTAATCGTTTAAATGTAGAATGGAGTTGAATGAGAATAAGTCACTAATAAAATGGGCTTAATATATATTTATGTGGACGTATAATAAATTTAAACAAAGCTTTAAGTGTATTAAAATGTATGAACAATGAAGTAAACCATAAGCAAGCGGGGCTTTATTTGTACCATAACATCTTAATGGTATATTTAAATATTAAAAAATATATGTCATAAAAAAGAATTAATAATATTAAATTATTCAATAGTTAAATGATGTGAATGCATGTAAATGCACCTAAGTTTTAACGCTATAGTTTTAAATAAATACAAAATAACAATATAAAAACTTCCATAATCTTTATTAGTAAGGGTAGAGAAACTCAAACCAAACCAAATCAAACCAAACTGGTGTATTATAATTGTCTTTTATAGAGACATGAAATTATATGTGTGAAGTAAGTGAATACATGTGTATTGTAGTTGTATTTTAAAAATAAGTGAAACTGTTTGTGTGAAGCAAGTGAACATGGAAAATAAATTGAGATACTTACAAATTCTTGTTCAAATTATATAATGTTGTTAGAACTTCACAATATTGCAATCTTAAATCCAAGGTTATAAAAGTATTATGTATTTCAAAATATATTGAAAAATATAATGGAAAATATCCAAAATGTGGTCTCAATAAATATAAAGTATTAATAATGTAATTTTAACAAAATTGATAATTTGAAAAAATAAATAGAATCCAACAATATCATATGAGCAAGTAGACATTTGAAGTGTAAGGACATTATCTTTAGTTGATAGCAGTAAAACTAAAAAATATGCATATATGCAGTGGACAACATTAGAAGATAGTCATTTGGAAAAATATTACATACACGTTACTATGAGTGCAAACTAACATGACGGTCTCATGACAAGTTTGTGGCAATGCAAACCCGGGAAAACAACAATTTGTTAACTTGGAGGGATTATTCAAGGTACTTTTACAATGAATTTGAATATGGTGTGACAAGATGAAATGTAGGAAATTGAGTTAGCTTTCCAAATATAAAACTTGTATTCATAGAAATTGTGAATAACTATGTCAAATTTGATTTTTTCTAACAACGATATCTTATTTTTCCAACGCAATATACGGTATATGTTTTTGTTCATGCAGGTGTTGAGTACCTTAACAATGGAATTTCATTCCAAAAAGGAACCCGTTTTTATTCTGCGGTGTATTTTTTGGAAATTTATAATATTAATTTCGTATTTTTTTTAAATTATAAAAGTCAATGTATCCCTCAAATTACATTGTATTTTGTTCATGCAAGCTAAGAGGGTCTTAACATGATCAAATTAATTTATTTATCTATTTTATATCATAGATATTAGTCTCCTCTACTGTCACATATAACTCATTCAAGAAATGGTTAATCTGAAAAAAAGTTATAGCAGAAATAAGAGAGGTATATATTCTAGGATTTTAATATCTCTCAAGACAAAAATAGATTAAAAATAGTATACACACACACACACACACACACACACACACACACACACACAGAATATACACAACCAACTCTATCTGGGTAGCACAACCAACTCTATATGGGTAGCACAACCAACTCTATCTGGGTCTATAGTTTCGTCAATAACTTAATTGTGTATCCTATAGAAAAATAACGTCAAAAATAAAGATATGGAGTGGAATTCATCAAACTGGAAGTTTTTATTTATTTTCAGATTCAACCACTAGGTTTGTCATCCTGAACCTAAATATGAGGTTTAAAGCGTGTGCATGTTCCTAAAATGCACATGCATTATTAGAAACAGGAATGAGAATGTGTTATTATTAACANATTCAAAAAAACTTGAGGAAAGTATTTCACCCCAAGGGACTTGATCCCTCTTGTCCCATAATAGATGTGGAGTTAAGATGGATCTACAATGGCATTGAGTGAGACTATTCCCTTGTTTGTGTGTATTATATGTATGTTATTAATAATTGTACTTGTATAACCACTCTATAATAGATTTAATTTTTAATACTTGACTCTTCAAAGATATGTTTTGAATTGGTTTGTAAACGAAGGTGTTGAAACTAAACTTTCCTTTCATCATAGAGAACATCAGGAACAATGAAAATAATTCTAACATATTGAAAGTTTCTCATATTAATATATAGCATTATATGTCATTAGAGGCATGAAGAATGAGGTTCAGGTTATCATAACATCTTTATTATTTTTTTTTTAATTTTCCTAAAATATAAGAGTATCCGCAAGAAGTTTGTGGAAAAAAGCTAGCAACGAGGTGAGCACAAATGTAGGAATGTGTGCATGTTCCTAATAATGCACATGCATTCCTTGTGATACAAGTTCAAAAAACCATGAGCTATCATCGAGGCTGCCAACTCGACTACTTTGAAATAACACACACATGTTCTTAACAATGCACATGCATTCTCAAGAATTCCCATGTGCTCTAGGAACACGCATGTTCCTGTTGATCATGAATAAAAATGCTCATGACTGATCTATTTCATCATTCAATCGATGAAATGACACATTTGAGGATCTATCGAGAAAATTGAAGCGATAGGATTTCCTAATGATTTGTCTGCATGATATTGACATCATCTTTGGGGTATTCCAGGTATTTATTCCCATGCAATTTCATGTTTTTTTTTATTTCCTAAATTATTTAAATGATTAAAAAATGAATCTAATTTATATAAATTGAAATATTAAATTGCAGCACACATAATTAACATGGAACATGGAGAAAACCAAAACTCGACACCACCACAGGAAGGTACACCAAACCCCAAATCACAACCAATAAATGTAAAAACAAAACGTGATGAAGAGTTGAGGTGTCTTAGATCTATTGTATAATACTTATGGATTATTAAAGATCACACCTAATTTTCATTAGCTACTTCATTGGAGACCATTGTATTGTCCATTGCAAGTTCCGAAGAGAAATTAACCAATATTTCTTATTATAGAGATAGGATATCTGAATATTATAGGATTTACCTAAATAAAAACTAAGTGAGATACTTAAACATTACAAAACAATAATTGATTCCATTGTTCATTAATCCTCGAAATAGACTACAACCACCAGTCATTAAG
>SNQJ01S0154256.1:6162-18022 GCA_010110895.2 Picea sitchensis
TCTATTAGGTCTTCTTACATCCTCCTTATTCTATTTTATTGAAAGGCCTTATTAATATTGACCTTTATTACATCCGAATACATTGATCTACCTATGTGCGGGTTAGGACCTTAACATGTCTACACCCAACTTGTATAAATTCCCTGCAATCAATTGATAATATGATGCTTTCACTACCAGTTGTTTCTTTTGTGCAACCGTCATGTCTAATGGATCCATTCATGTATTATAAATTGTACGATGTCCGAGAAGTAATCATCCACCATATTAACAACAAATAGCTATGAATATTGGAATTTGTCATCTAAATTTCCTTCATCTTCTCCTGATAATATGTGTGATAGGTGATCTAGTCCTACATTCAACTTCCATGGTTTCAATACAACCTCGAAATCGTATTCCTTTAACAATAGTATCCATTTTCATATTCTCCCCCCCAACACTGGCTTGTTCACTAAGTATTTTAATGTGGAATGGTCTATATACATATTAAAGTGAGACCCAAATAAATAATGTTAGAACTTTTGTAGTGCATATACCATTCCCAATCCTTCTTGTTCCATGGTAGTATAATTATTCTTTTCTATGGACAACTTCCTACATGTAAAATCAATCGGGTGATCTATGTCTCCCTCCCCTCGTTGAGATAGTACAACATCCAACGCTATGGATGATGCATCCACATGTACATGGAACTCTTTGTTCCAATATCAAATGATCATAATCGACGTAGTTACTAGTTTCTTATTTAAGGTGTCCAATCCCTTCTGACAATCCTCATTCCATCAAAACTTTGCTTCCTTCTTGAGAAAAAATTTCATCAGTGCTATGATCTATGTGTATCCCTTGATAAACTTATTTTAATAACTTATGTGACCCAGGGTTTCCCTCAGTTGTCTGACTAATGTAGGTGGTTCTAACTCCATAATTACTACAATATTAGTTGGATCTACTAGTAATCCCTTCTTTTAGAATACATGTCCCAACACAATTCCAAATGGGGAGAAACAAAATGCATTTCTTCAAGTTCAATGAAATATGACACTGTCTACACCTATCCAACATATAACCAAGTATTTCTATGTGATTCTTCAGTAGAGTGAACAAAATACAATCATCTAAGTATAATTCAATGAACTTATGAATAAATTCAATGAAATTTGCTACCACAACTCTGGAAAACACCGCAGGGGAATTCTTTAGTCCAAAAGGAATTATTGTATACTGATAAATCCCCCACTCTATCATGAAAGTGGTTTTGTTCTGGTCCTCCTTTGCAGTTTTATTTGATTGTACCTCGAGAATACATCTGTGAAAAAATAAGTTTGTTGAACCCCTACATTCTCTAGTACCTCATCTGTGAATGGTGTTGGGAATGGGTCATGTAAACACACATCATTCATATTCCTCATATCCATGCATATATTGATTCCTCCTGTCTTCTTTTCTTTCACTACCATTAGGATGATCCACTTGGATTCTTATATCGGTTCAATAATTATTTCATCCAAAATCCTGTCTATTTCAACCTTCATCGTCTCTTTGTACTTAGGATTTAACCTATAAGTCCACTGTCACATTGGATTAGCTCCTGGATTCAATGGAATATTCATCTCATATAATTCTATGAATATCTCCCTCATCTCTAAAAATGTCGTTGGGAATAGGTTTTGATATTCTCGCAGCAATTCTGCAATTTTCTCGACTGTCTCATCACTCCAATAATCTCCCATCGATGCAAAATTGGGATTCTTTGTTGTCCCAATGTTTACCTTCCACGTCTTTATTGGCTGGGTATATGAAATGTATTCAAGATATGGCCCTTATAAGGTTCTTTCTCCTTCTTCCTCAGGTAATTTCACATTCCTAGGATTGTCTTCATCATGCTCTTCCTTATCCACATTGTAACACACTAATAAATCATGGACAATCATAGTATCTATGTGTGCACTACATATTGGTACTACCTCCATTGGCCCTTCTTCTGAGAAGATATTAGTTAGAATATTTTATAGCAATGTACCTATTGATGGAGATTCATTTTCAAATGTAAACATGACTTTGGAACCTATGGAACATCGCCTCCTATCTGGTTGTCTCCTTGTGCATTTCCAATTACAAATACAAGTTCTTCGAAATTATGTCCAACGTGTGTATAAATCTATGTGTCCATTATGTTTTCTGTATTGAAATCCATAAAGACCTGCACCATTCCACATGAACCGCATGATCACTCTCTCCTGTATAATTCTATACAATTTTTTCTTCCTTAGTACCAAACCTTACTTGCATGAGTATTTTTCATTGTGAACAGTCTTTTATACCCTCTCTGTGTGAAGCCCACCATATGGCTAGAGTTGTTTTTAGGAGAACATCTAGTGCTATGAGCCTTTTATTTTTTGGTACCTGAAACTCAAATTCCTTTAAAAAAAAAATTATATTAGTTAATCCATCGGACCTAAGTGGATCACATAGCTTTGTTCCAATCTAGTGCAAGGATCAGGTTATGTGTGCACATCATCTAGTTGAAACTTCATGCATTCTCTACTTCCAATGCTCTAGACCTTCTTTAGAATCTTATGTGCATGAACTGACACTTCTCCAAATTAGCACACCATCTGCACTAGGGTTAACATAATACTCCATCCTCGCAGTCATGTTATATACGTTTTCAATGTCATTTCCTCTAGTTGGCTCTATGTATCTCTTTCCTTATGATGGTTCCAAGGGTGTAATAACTTTTAATTATCCAACCTCAAATATCATCTCCCTCTTTTTAAAATTAATGACCACCTGGTTATCAAAACCCCATTCCCGTGCCATCATTTCTATATATGGTTGATTTTCATCCATGATCTCAATAAATTCAAAGTCTACCATGCTATGCACCTCGTCTATGTTCACAAGTACTCCTATGAAACAACCAATTTATACTATTTTATGATGATTTGCAAGACTTAACTGAAAATGAGACCATACTAGCTTGTGTTCTCCTATAATCTCACATGTCTACTTAGGTAAAACATTCACATAAGACCCCAAGTCCAAGATGACATTACCAACATCATACTCTCCAATTTGTGCACTGAATTTGAATTCTCCGCTGGCCATCTTCCTGCATAGTACCTGATTCACTAACCTTTGTGCGATAAGAGTTTCCCTTCCTCGTGTACAATGATCAATAATTTCATATAGTGTACTCAGTACAATTTCATCTTTCATTATATTTACAAAACTTCTCAAGAAGTTTGTTAGCATACTTAATTTTCTAGTTGGTTTCTCATGCACATCGTGATCTTCTACATGAGGTGCAGTTGATGTTGATTCTCCCCAATCCAGTTCAAGTACTTATTTTCTTCCCCTTTGATATGTATCATTTTCTTTCTAAGGATCAAAGGCTGGCATGGGTCCTTCTAACTTCCTTACTGATTGATCCATCTACTTTCCTCCATTATTCATACCTTTTCCTCGTTCCTCCACACGTAAAAAATGTTATTCTTGGTCCTTTGTTTCATTTTTTAGCTGATATTTTCTGCACATTCTGATTTGGATTTGGGTTATGGCTTCGTATGGCCTACCATTTTTAAACTAGTGGAGGAAAATATTTTTTTGCATGGTCTAGTGTTTTGCAATATCTCCATGTTGTACATAGATTCAAACAATTACAGGCCAAGTGTCCTAGTTGATTACAGTTATAACATATTATTGGTCCTCTTCCTCCCCTACTGACATTTCCTCTGTCTCGGCCTCTACCAAAGTTTCCTCTGTTTCCTGGAATAAATCATCTTTGATTATTATGTTGTGCACCACCCCCTTTTGTTGCAAAATTCTCTTCCTGAATATTGTACATGTTTGAAGTGTGCTACCTCATGGATTCGAACACATGAGAATCCTTCTATTCATGTCCCACCGACTTGCAAAAGTTGAAAAGGATGTTCCTTAGTGTACTATGATACTTCTACAATAATAGACACTCAATTGGGTGATGGCCCCATTTTTTACATATCTCACAATATCCTCCTCGTGGTAATGGATTCAACACTACAGTTTCCAAACACTATGTGAATGTTGGGCATTCATCATTGTGATGGAATTCAATCCTACATTTGGTACACCAAACTTGCTATTGGTTCACATTTACTTTTGTAATGTATTCCAGTTGAATTTTTAGAGAAGCCAATTGTGTCTGAACTTATGCCATTCCTCCACTGTCTCCTACAGGAGATGATTCCAATTTCATTTCTATTTCCAGTGCCTCAGGCTACGACACAACCTTCTATTGAATAAATGTCCCGTGAATGCGTGGTAGAAGCCCTGTAATAAACAATTTTTTTTTTTTTACCGAGGATTTATAAATTCATCCTACCCATCATATAATTGAACCTTTTATCAAAGTTTGATACCAACTCTGTTTGCACCGATTTATTATCCTTTAGTTCTGTGATTTATTGTGACTCAGAATTTGGCTTCTTGAATTATTTCAGCACTGCTTGCCTTATTTATACCAAAGTCCTGGATTGTCTCGTAGGTGTTGTACTCTACAACTTCATGTACCATACTAGCACACGACCTGTAGATTTGTTTTCCAATTGTACATTATTCACAACCTTTTTATGGACATTCTTTATGGCCTAAATTGTTTCACAGACAAACAAATGTTTTTTTGGGTCCTGTGACAAAAATATTAGGAACTTAGGTAGTCTAAGAGTATTTTCTACCCCTTTCATGTTTATTTTTGTAGTCCCTCTTCTTGGTTATGTTGTTTGAATCTGACTCTGACTCTAAATTTAACTCTGTGCATTTCTTCCACTACTTTGATTTATACTACTTTGTCCTCCCTAACTAACTACAATTGTTTTTGATAATTATTCAACTTTTATCTTTGATTATGGTGATGCACATGGGGTCATGGATTTGACACATGACCCAATCTGAGTAGGACTTAATGGTTATTGTATTACTGGAATGGGTTAGAATTCCTCTTCTCCTCCTCCTGTATGTGGTATTTCCACTATTTGAAGTATTGTGCAAGGTTCTCTCCCCTCTGGCTCACTATGCAAACCTCCTTTCTCAGCCCCAATATTTCATATTTTGTACCTCCTTCCTCCATGTAATAATCCAAATTCGTCTTCTTCCTCTAGTATACCCTCTTCATCCCTTTTCATCCTCAATCCTTCCCTTCCTTCTTCATCATTTCCTTCATTGTCTCATGCTCTAAGACTATCCTCTTATGATACCCCAGTTCACCTATGTGCATGAGGCCTCTTAACAGTTCAATTGCATTTTCATCACACACTTGTCACACAACAACATCTTTATCCACATACCCAGTGATTTCATGAACCTCCCATGCAAACCTTTGAAAATTCCATTTTTGTAGAACTATATGATTGGGTACAATCTACAACAAAATCTGTAATATATAATCCTAGAATGTTATCCAACCAAAAAACAACGACACAATTAGTTGGGTAACTTACAGAATAAAGTTGTCTTACCAACTCAAGAGTTCAATTCCTCGGTGTTGCAGTTATATACCTTCCAGTATTCTCCACTAATATTTGTATCCACTCAGTGAGAAAAATTTGAAATTCACCAAAGAAAATTTCATGCAACTACATATACACATACCTTTGCATCCATTACTTGTCACTATTCTGAGAATTTCCATTCTCTTGTCGATCAAACTCCATTTCCTTCCTTTCCAACCATTATTATATCTCTTTCTTAGTCGGCCTCCAAAACATTCTCTTAATCACAAATTCTGGGTCCTGACAACAAAACCATCTGTTGGCGCTGAATACGGTTTGTAAGACCCTAGGTTTGAGTTGTCTATGACTAGAAAAACCACTAGACACCAGTCCTTTTAGAATCACCTACTTCTGTAGATGAAGTCTCACCTGAGGTATCTATTCGGACACGAAGAACCAAGTTTCTACAATAGTGAGGGAATGAGAGGTGGCCATTTTGTTCATTCTTCCTTATCAGTTATGTGCACGAAATTATGTTATCGTTCTTTATGAACTACTTAGCGATTTCAAACTCATACTATCATTATACTCCAGTTTACCACATAACCCTCTATTGTAGCAATCATGATTATTGTGCAATGATTATGCATAACATAGATATAATCTAATAAGAATGAAACAAAATCCATGGAAAATCATATAACATACATGTGGCATAATATTTAACGTAGTTCACCCAACTCTGTGCTATGTCCACAACAACCAGCTTCTTTATTAGGTGTTTAGTAATTTCTTATGTCTTTCACACTACACTTGTAATGATATTTCATGGTTATCTTTCTCTTCTACTAGACTAGCCACTCTGCAGTAAAATCCTCTCTCTCTCTCTCTCTGTGCATCATCTCTTACATTCAAAAATTTCTTCTCTCCCTTCCCAGCCTATCCTATCAACCTTCCTGCTGACAAGTGTTCTCAACAATTTGGAACATACTCCATAACACTGTCTGAGAATAACCACATAGAGAAACCCTTATTCTCCCAACCCATTACATATTTATACATACAATATAGGGCTTAAAACCCTACTTGGTTCTCCCCAAAAACCCTATTACAATGCATCAAAACTTCAGTTAACTAGTTGTTTAGCTGATTTCACCTGCTTTTCCATATGCATGCTTCTTTTCCACTATGACTTCTTTTCCTCCTACTTTTCCACAACCTTCCATATCTAGCATGTTGAACTGTCATCCTTCCTTTTCATCCCCTTTCTTCTCCTACTTTATTCTCTTCTTTATTCTTCTCTTTTCTTTATTATTTGTTTTACTGCTACTTACTGCACACTGTACTTATGGATATGCCTCCATTGCTTACTATCCTCCTAGATGCACCTTAGTTCTGCACTCCCTAGTATTCTTCTTTCTCCTGCACACTTTTTCAATACTTAGGATTTTACCAAAATTGTATCCCAAACTTTCCTATCCAACACATGCCTTTCCTTTCCATGGCATGCCTTGTCCTTCCTTTCCTTTCCATGACATACCTTTGCAATCCATGCCATGTCTTTCCTTTCCACACCATTCTATGGAATGCCTTGTATTTCCTTTCCTATCCATGATATGCCATGCAATGGCATGCCTTTCCTCGACATCCCATTCCTTACCATGTTGGTAGAAACTGACCCCACTCCTCGGAGAATGATCACTCTCACTAGGATCTTCTCTTTCCTCGGCATGAAGAGTTAGATCACTCTTCTATTTCCCTTTTTGGAAAATCTGCCCCCACAGTTTCACTCCACGCAATCCTCCTTTTCGGTACTCGGAGGATCGGAACTTCATGACTTCACGAGTTCACAGATGCTCAATATATCTTCGAGTCTCCGAGACCCGACGTATCAGCCTCGCTGAATTTCTTCCTCCGCTATCTGGACTTCTCTATGTCGCAACTTCGCTACCCGTGACACCAACCGCTCGGTGTTCCAACCACTGATACCTGATGTGCCGAAGTATCGAGACTTACGATCTCGCTTCCTTGCGACTTCGCCACTCGAACAACCAAATGACTCCTTCCTTGACTCCCGAGGCCCAAGACGCCGAACCTCCCATGGTCTCTGCCACCTGTCCTCCACTATGTTCCATGGCCCACCTTACTTACGTAGCTGTCGGAATATCGCTTCTCGCTAGATCGCGACTTCTGTTGCACAGATTTGGAGTCTCGCCTCGCGAACTCCCGATATGCCGATCCACAAGTAGAACCAACACTCCTCGTGCTCTCGACCGATGGCTCTGGTGGCTCCTGAGCTTTGAACCTTTATCCACGCTTACACTGCAACCTTCCTGCAACTCCAAGCGATCCAACAACCCACCGATCTTCAAGAAATCTCCTAGGAGAAACTCAATTGTCCGTCCTTCTCCAATAGAACTCCGCGAAATGTTGAGGCTCTCTTCCGTAGAACTCGTCGCCCTGCACAGAAACCTGAAATTTCCCCTGAAAGCCTTCCAAGAACGACTTATCTATATCCTCCTTCGACGAACCGAAGGTCTATCCTTCCGGAGCTTCTCTCGCAATTCCCGTGTCTCTTCAGGAGAACTCTTTGCATGCACTCCTTGCGGTAAGTCTTCAACAATCTACTAAGTGTTGAAGTTCTTCGACTCTGCGCACAGACCTACAGCAGCAGTCTTTCCAATACTTTGCTCAGAATCACAACTCTGAGACTTCGTCTAGCCTGCACATGCCTTGCATGGCTCTGGTGCCCAATATGCACTTCGGAGATGAATGAGAACAAAAGATAACTTTAATTGAACCCTTCTGTCAACGCACTCCTTGCAGAAAATTCGACTGCACTCCTTGCAGGAATCTCTTGGCTCAATTAGAGAAACAATTTAAAACTCATTCACGTTCCTTCTCAGACTTCTATTCGACCATGAAGCCACATACACAGCATATAAAAGCAAGTGTATTACCGAAAGAAAACATTCATGAGCATAACATCATAAATGCATAGAGAATAACACAAAACCATGGAATTGAATCAAAGCTCTTTCTATTAATTCAATATATGTACATGGGTGTTCTTCATACAGTTCTTTGCATGCTCTTCTCTTCAGAATTATCTCAATGATAATACAATGTACAAAGGACAGTGTCTATATCCTGTTTCCCTCTCGAGCTCTAAAGCTATCAAATCTAGAATTAAATTCCTATCTACTTTTCATTAAATCTATTAAATGCCTCATCTACCTAAGGATGTGAGCTTATCCGCTCAAGGTCCATTACAATATACAAGGTGCGCTTCATTAACTTTACACATAAATGTTTGGTGCAACAATATCAAAGTGTTTCAAAATTTGCGTTGGCGCTGTCCAACTGTCTTCCGGTCCACGCTGGCTCGCTTGATGAGTTGGCGATGCTCCTGCATCATACTCCTCGATTTGAAAACTTTCATGGGCTCCTGTCCATGATCTCCTGCATGGTTTGTCCATGCTTTTGTATCACTGCTTCGCTTTCCCAGCTGGCATCCTCCACTGGGTGGTTCTTCCACTTGACCAGATACTCAAAATACTTCTTTCGCCTGGTTTTCTTACCCACTCGCTTGTCCAGTATGCACTCCATCTATGGCTTTTCTGCAACTGGTAATTGGTTTTTCCACTGGATCATTGGTTCCTCAGTTCCAGTGTCAGCTTCTCCAGCCCTATGTGGGTATAAATTTGAAATATTAAATATCGGAGATATCCCGATGCCATCTGGCAACTCAATTTCATAAGCATTCTCCCCGAATTTCTTCAGGACTCTGCAAGGTCCGATCTTCTTCATCTTTAATTTATTGTATGTTCCCCTTGGGAACCTTTCCTTCCTTAGATGTGCTAGAACTAGATCGCCAACTTCGAACTGAAGTTGTCTACGATGTTGATCTGCTTTGCGCTTGTACTCTTGATTTGAGTCAATCATTCGTTGCTTCACCTTGCTGTGAAGTTCTTTCATCGCTTCAGCAAATTCTTCTGCACTAGCGCTACTAGTCGCAGTTTGTTCTGACTCCCTAAGTTCAAAAACTCCCCTCGGTTGTGTCCCATACACAATCTGAAATGGACTCTTCCCTGTGCTCCGATTCACTGAATCGTTGTACGCAAACTCCGCCTGAGGCAACACATTGTCCCAACTGCTATGGTGCTCTATCACCAAGCTTCTCAATAAATCTCCCAGACTTTTGTTAACCACTTTCGTCTACCCATCCGTCTGCGGATGATACGCCGAACTAAACACCAATTTAGTTCCTAGCTTCTTCCACAGCGTCCTCCAAAAATGACCTATGAATTTTGTATCCCTGTCCGAAACTATGCTTTTCGGCAATCCATGGAGTCGAATGACCTCCTTGAAAAATAAATTTGCGATGTGCGTCGCATCGCTTGTCTTCTGGCATGGAATAAAATGTGCCATCTTTGAAAACCTATCTACCACCACAAAGATGGAATCAACCCCTCTCTGCGTTCTCGACAATCCTAATACAAAATCCATGTTGATCGCCTCCCATGGCCTCTCCGGTATGGGCAATGGCTGATACAACCCTGCATTCTGTTTTCTCCCTTTTGAATGTTGACAAACCCGACATCTGTTAACAAATCGCTTGACATCTGCTCACATGCTCGGCCAAAAATATGATTCACTTAGCTTTGCGAATGTCTTGTCGTGACCAAAGTGACCTGTTAATCCACCACTGTGCTTCTCTTTCAACAAGTTCTCCCTCATGGAGAAATTCAGAATGCACAGTTGATTGCCTCTAAACAACAATCCCTCCTGGATCATATAATCTATCCAAGGACGCCTGTCTCTGAGAACTGGATTCTCAGTTGCTTCATACGCTTCTTCGAAATATGCATCCCCTGCATACATGTCTTTCATATTTTCAAACCCCAATGTTTTGACTCTGAATTCCTGCAGCAACAAACATTTCCTGCTCAAAGCATCAGCCACTTTGTTAGCAGTTCCTGAAATGTGTTTAATTACAAATGTAAAATTCTGCATATACTCTACCCATTTTGCATGTTTCTGGTTCAACTTCTCCTGTTGACTCACAAACTGCAATGCATGATTATCGCTATATAATACAAATTCTTTTGGAATCAAGTAATGCCTCCACTTCTTCAATGCCTGTATGATAGCATAAAATTCTTTATCATATGTGGAGTATTTCAGTTTTTCTTCATCCAACTTCTCACTGAAATATGCAATTGGTCTGTCTTCTTGACTCAAGACTGCTCCTATGGCATATCCACTTGCATCACATTTCACCTGAAATGTCTTTTGAAAATCTGGCAACACCAACACTGGTTGCTCTGTGATCTTTCGCTTCAACTGATTGAAGCTCTTTTCGACCTCAGTTGTCCAGTGAAAAGTTTTATGCCACTTCTTCACTGTGTCCATCATCGCTGCGCTAATTCCACTGAAATTCCTAATGAACTTTCGGTAGAAACTAGCCAAACCATGGAAACTCCTCACCTCGAATACATTTCTCGGTGATGGCCAATTCTTAATCACTTCCACCTTACTCAGATCCATTTTCAATTCATTCGCCGAAATAACAAAACCCAAATAAATGAGCTCTATCTTCATAAATGAGGACTTCTTCATATTAATCAACAACTTCTCCTACTGTAGCTTCCTCATCACAATGGTCAAATGCCTCAAATGTTCAGCCTTCGTCTTGCTGAAAATCAATATATCGTCCAGATATACGACGACAAATGTCCCGATGAATTCCCTCGGGACTTCATTCATCAACCTCATGAATGTACTCGGTGCGTTTTTCAAACCAAACGGCATGACCATCCATTCATACAAACCTTCATTTGTCTTGAATGTTGTCTTCCATTCATCACCTTCCCTCATGCGAATATGATGATATCTGCTCTTCAGATCAATCTTTGAAAAATAATTTTCCCCACTCAGGCAATCCATCAGATCATCCATTCTCGGCAGTGGAAATCTGTACCTGATGGTTATTTTGTTGATCGCTCTTGAATCAGTGCACATTTTCCAACCTTCATCCTTATTTGGACTGAGCACTATTGGAACAGCACATGGACTCAGGCTTTCCCTGACTAATCCTTTGTCCAACAAATCCTGGACCTGGTTCTTGACCTCCTCATTCTCCTGCGGTGTCAATCTATATGCAGCTTTGTTCGGAAAACTGGCTCCTGGTATGAGGTCTATATGGTGACTCACACTTCTCATCGGTGGCAACAAATGAGGTAATTCTGTAGAAATTTCGATACAAATTAATGTATTCCTGCGATTCTCCTGATCTAACAATTACCACAACTTGTTAAATACAGAATCGCTTCTACTATTATTGCGGAAGCAATTTAAACCACGATCTCAACCACAATGCACAAAGT
>SNQJ01S0154257.1:0-17954 GCA_010110895.2 Picea sitchensis
TTTATCAATTGTTGTGCTTATGTGTTTATGTTCATTGATTATGCTGTTGTCTATGTGTAATTTGCATAAGTAATCCTTTAATTTATGTGTTGCAAACTGATCCATTTTCTTTAAACACATAACATTTTACTTGCAATAAGTTTTCAAGTTTTTCAAGTCTTCTTCATTTTTAGATTAGGCTTGGATCCAACTCTTTTGACCATTCTTACTAGTTGTTCCTCTACCATTTCTCCATCTGGAGCTCCTTTTATTTCCTCGTTAAATCATGTATCTTAAATCTCACTAACATATCCTATGTCAGGCTCTCTCCTTTGAGTTGTCTCCATGGCCTCCACCCTTTCCTGGATGTGCCTTTGTTTGTAGCATAACTCATTCGTTACCACATTCCTATCTCTAGCTCCTTGTCTGTGTGGCATGATTTCTTAGATACAACGTTGCTCTGATACAAAAAATTATGGAAAATACCACCAACTTCAACCCAGAATAACATAGGTTTCAACACTTTGTCGCAACCAATATTCGACTTCTTGTCTAGCCTCAGATCAAGACGATCAGGAACTCAAATTTTCCTTTTTCTATAGCACTAAATTTCACTCTGTAATAGATACCCCTGTGTGGAATTACCACTATGC
This sequence comes from Picea sitchensis, assembly GCA_010110895.2. Classification (NCBI taxonomy): domain Eukaryota; kingdom Viridiplantae; phylum Streptophyta; class Pinopsida; order Pinales; family Pinaceae; genus Picea; species Picea sitchensis. The sequence continues at coordinate 633 of SNQJ01S0154257.1, forward strand.
GGATATGCCTCTACGCGGAAGCATCAATGAACAATGTTGATGAAATTTGTTGCAAACAATTATGTGCCAAATTCAACAAATAATGCAGGTGTGTCACAGGTCACTCTACATGCGGAATCTTGCAACAACACTAACTTGTCACAAATCTTTGCGGGGTGATCCACTATGCCAAATCGTGACTAGTTGGTCTTGTGAAGACTAATACTCAGGAAATATTATTTTAAACAAAATTTCAGAACTTGTTGAGATTAACTATGCACGCTTGTCCTGCAATCACATAAACTCATCACTCTGCCAAGATAGCTTATACATAGAATTTAACAATCCAAACACATTGCATGACAATACCACATGCTATGTGTAGATTTTAACCTTGTACAATATTTTACTGCAAATAGATTTTCAATAAAACAATAGAAAAGATACAATGAAAAATACACACATTTCACATAGATTTTTCCCTTGGAAACCCAAACCGAGAAAACTAACATATTCTATATTCATTCATAGTGATACATTGTTTACAATACAATATACATATATTAGCCAGTGGCATCCAAAACCCTAACCCAATGACCCAGATTAGTCAACAACCCTAATTACTTAACCAGAAATAGAAAACCATCGACAAAAACCATATGCCAAAAACCCACCCAACATTGGACACAAAAATCAAGGAGACACGAAAAACGAGGAAAAATGTGACACATTTCTTGAGGCGAAAAAAAATCTCGGGGGTGCTTCCCCCGAGCCCCCAAAAGGGGGGGCCTAGTGCCCCCCCTTTAAACCCCCATGTGCACCCAGTGCAACGTATCAGACACTAGAGATAGTCGTGCAAAGGATATAACACATACCCAACACTATGTTCTTTGTATTTATCAATGAAGGAGTAAAATTACATAGGAAAGCCCTTCCCTTCTTGGCCTTTTGTATCTGTGTGATCCACACTTTTACATATTCAATCTCACACACTTGCTCTCATATTCCTCTTACAAATCATTCAATATATCTCGAGCCCTCAGATAGATTACAGACAAATGAATCCTGAGTTATCTTAACAAATGCCTAAACTAGAGATATGTTCATAATATACCTATGACAAACAACTCGATATCTAATTAAACAAACTCAATGAAAATGTCTTCTAGAGTCATTTTGTAATTATTACAAATATAATAAAAGAAATTAGGGAACCAACTCCCTTGGTAAATCTTTGCGACCCATGAGGTCGATCTTAAGATTTACTGCCAGATGCTCCTGCATCAGTTTAATTAGCATTTTATTATGCATTTGTAGTTTAAAATATTAGTCTTGATTGTTAATAACTCTAATGGTGGTTATGAGTTTAGATGCTATCTTTAATTTTCTCTTATTGTCTAGTTGCTACTATGACTTCCCACTAGTTATAACTTAATTATCAAGATATCAAAGGTCATCTTGCAGGTATAATTATTTATGATGTCAATATCCAAAATTAGATGAAATATTTACACATGTTATTTTATTTTTGAGTTTTATTTTGGTCTCTAACTCAAGGTCAAATACATTTAAAGGTAAACCCTATATATGAAGCATGAGAATGGAGATGGAAAAAGGAGTTAAAGCCACACTTCCCATTTGGATTTTACTTTTCGTTGTAGAGCTAAGTTCACTCATCCAACCTTTATAAAAAAACGTTTTAAATAGTATTAACATGTAAAAGAAATTTATCATACAATCAAACAAATTAGATGGATATGCAAGATATGAAAGTTATGTGGAAGTCAACCATTTGGATCATTTGAAATAGGGGTATTGATTACTTGGGTGTTAATGAAATTGCAATTAAATTTACACATTGTCACACAATGTTTGGTTTATTTTGTAAGCACCATGAACTTCTTTCAAATAGTAAATCCTTTTAGATAGATTTTTGTGTTGGTTGTTAGTCACTTGGGTGTTTTTGTTATATTTCTACATGTTATACATCTACCTAATATGTTGGTCATCAATCTTCAAGACATTATACAAGTTCTTCAATATACTTTCTTTCCATTTTTTCACAATCAAATATCTAATGTGTGACATATTATCAACCACTTTATCTTGTAACTAGTTATCTTAATCAAAAGTGGTCCCTTCAAGATCATGAGACAAGATGCATTGGGTAGTGTCTAGGAATTTGGAAATCTCGCTCTTATTTTAATTCTCAAGTGCAACTTGGTTCTTCATAAAAACCCGACAATTAAGAATTGATTACATAATATTGGATTTATCAATGGATGTTGTGTGGTTTATAAGCAAGTTTTCCATATAGTCGAAATGGTCATGCAAGCATGTGGAATTGTAGGGTTGTTAAATTTTTGGGCATAGATTGTTGCTAACTACAATATTTTTTTTTGTCCTTCTTCATTGGAGGGGGATAATTTTTAGATATAAATGGATGATCAAAGAGGTACTAATGCATTGGCATTCTTATTCTTTCAAAGTTATTGATGGACACAAACTTGTACTCCTATGATGCATTTGAAAAGTCTTTTCATAATCAATGGATTTATAATGAAGAATTCATAATAAAATTGAGAGGGAAAATATCAATCGTTCTTGAGTTTGATACAAGTGGAAGTTGGGATAAACACATATATGAGCTTTGTGGTGAAATATGATAAAAATTTACAAAGTGATTTGCAAGAGTGTATAGTAAGAACCCTAACGAACATAACCCATGATACTTGCAATGTTATTTGGAGGGGAAAATTATTTTTCTTTTTCCAAACATGTAATTTAAAAAGTATATTACAATTGATGAAATATTTTCCTATTATTATATATAATTTTATATTTTATCAAAATATTCACCAATTTACTTTACAATGTTTTATAATTTAGTGAAATATTCATAAGACTATACAAGGTTTTAATTCAATGAAAGATTCACCAATGTATGGCCTCATTTGGTTTGACTTATTTGATAGATTGAATTTATTATTTGAGGGCATTTAATTTCAAATCACCCAGTTTAATGACTTGTGTTATGATCATAAACTCAGACTCGGTGATTATGATGATTGGTTTTATTTTGATGTAATGGTAATATGAATTAACATGACATAAATGATGTTATCATTTTATATGGTTATGATACATGAAATGGATACATTTTGAGGTGTGATTGTTACTGACGATTTGACTAGTGTGACTAGGAAGTCATATGTGTGCATTGACGTGGGAATACATCAACATTGTATGGACTCTGGATTGAGTTGGGATATGTTATATGATATATGACATTAATTAATTTATGATTGTGGGAAAATTTGATTTGTCGATAAGTGTGTGAAGGAACACGGAATATGATTGTTTATAAGTCCAAAAAAGGATAAAATGGGGTTGTATGGAAGTGTAAAAGGCATCATTAGAAGGGGAGGAACAACATTCATATTTCTCTCTAATAGCACTCATTTTTCATGGCCTGATTTGAAAAACATGTGATGCTTTTACTTATAGGTTGCAAGTTGTTGTTAGGGTAGGCCATGGAATCGGTCACCCACGAGGTTTAGCTAAGAGACGTGTAGTAAGGAGGCATCCTTCTTCCTCGGTGACCATTATTCTCTCAACAAGGGTGACAAAGGTTGAGTTAACTAAGTCTCAACAGTTACATCATTTCCCTGACCAAAAAAGTTGGATACTTAAAGGGAAAGAGTGAACATGGCACCCTTGGTACTTATTGAGAAGTGACTCTTGAAGGGCATGGAGAAACATGGCACCCTTGGTATCGATTCTATATTGTTAATTATATATAAAAGAATGTTTGGTTTATCACATGGGAATTTTAATTAATTTACTTGTAAAAAGGGTTAAAATGCATCGTTGATTGATTTATTGAGCATACGAATTAGTGCATATCATAACTAAGAAAAATAAAATAGTCTATTTTAAATTATTTGAAAATAAATGCATTTTAAAATGTGCTTCAAATAGAAAATAAATATTTTTTAATTACAAGAAATTAATTACTAGTGCGCCCATGAAGAATCAAGGAGAAGAAAGAGGAACACATAATTCAAATTCAAATAGAATTGTTAAAGATAGCTAATAAATAACTAAAGTAGTGACTACATGTGCACCCACTCAAATAGGAAATGAGGGGGAGATCAAGGGAACACATAAGAGTGAACATAAGAAATGTGGCAGTTGGGTGAGGATAAATCACTATTTTATATTTTTAAATAAGGAATTTCATGTGCACTTCTGCATGTGATTGACACATGGGTAGGTGAATAATAGATAACTAGTAAATAATAAAAATTACATTTATGCATGAGATAGAAAATTGTCTTGGGAGACAGAGCCTATAAATAGAGGTTTGAGCTAGAGAGCTCATACATACTTTTCCCCATAGTGTTGGATGGTTGTCATAATGCTTAACTTTATTTTGGTGATTATTGAAGACTTTTGGTCTATTGAAGAGTGTTCAAGAGGTGGGGATTTCCTCTCAAGTTTGAAGCTTCACTCTTCAATCATTTTGCTAGATTGGTACCTTTCATACAACCTTATTGTAGCTTGGGCATCCTTGGGGAAGGATTACCCATTGGAGTTGATGGCATGGTCAACTGGTTGGCTATCAAATATTTGTAAAGCTAACACAAGTGGAAATCAAACTTGTCATTTATATTTCAAAAGTACAATGAAAATGTAAGAGGAACTCAAGATCAACATTCAAATATCAAGTTCAAAAATTCTCTTCGATAATTCTAGTAAAACATTGTTTTAAATACAAATATTTTCTATTCATTAATGAAAAAGTTATATATATATATATATATATAATATGAATCTTCTCAATTCTTTTAAGAAGTTTTGTATTAGAAATCTTGTGGATTTATCAAATTAGAAGTTGAAATTTTATTGATATACGGTAAATTAAAGTAGTAGAAAAGAGTCAAAACATTCATTTCTAGCTTTATAATTTCTTGGCACAAACGTATTACATACAATGTTTTGATGAAGCTGAAATCATATTCTTTAAGCTCAATACTATGTATTGTGTTGAATATATTAGACCCATGTCCAAATTTCATTTGATTGTAATGTAGGTTCTGTAAACAAGTTCTTGTAAAAGTGGAGGCTAGAAAGTGTATGGCATTAATCCATTAGACCACGGTGCAATAAGTATTGTTGTCAAACCTGTGTATTAAACCTATATGGTAAATGTCGCATGGGTATCATTAGACCCACAACATGCTACAAGATTATTGGGATATATATATTTATATATTTGTGCAAACAATCGTTGGGGTAAAGTATGTGTATTCTATTGATATAACCAACCATTCATATTATGTTTATGTGTATTGTTTGGTAATTCGTGTCATTGAATTTTGTATTTGTTGATATTATAGCATTGTTGGTAAACCATTTACTGCAAAATCACAAAATCACTTGGCAATTTGTGTGATTGAATTCTATATTGCATTGATATTATCGCACAGTTGGTAAACCATTTATTTGGGAAATAGAAACCATTGATTAGTTTAACAATTTTTTTAGAAATACCCATATTTTGTAAATGAGAAATTTGTAAATGATTTCTCAAGAAATTGATTAACAATTTATAGGTTAACAATTGTATAGACTAATTTATAGGTTAACAATTTCTTAAGAAATCAATACCATTAGTTTGATAAGTTAAATTATACTAATGATGTTGAGTAAACTATTTTTTAGAAAATCTATCCCATCTATTTCATAATTAAATTATACCATTGTTGAATAACAATTCTTAGGATTTAAATGATTTCATTTATTTGATAGTTAAACTATTTTTGTAGTTGTCAATTGTAGTGAATTCTTGGGAATCAACACAATAAACTTGTAGTGAATCCTAGTTTAAAATTCAACTTTGTGTAAGTATTGATTCTAGTGTTTGAAATCCACTTTTAAATTAATTAATAAGTAATTTTAAATTATCATATGGATACCTCACTTGTACTTGGTACTCACATGTCCAGAAAAGTTTTTCATGATCTATAACAAGTTGCAATTTTAGTAAGTTTTTTTATATATATAGTCAACTATGTACTATATAAATGTTTAAAATCCAAGTTCAAATTAATGAAAAATTCTCTATTAGAATACAAGTTTAGTATCTAGTATTTTCTCATAAAGAAATAATGATTAGATAAAGACAACAATTATGTTTTGACTTTAACAAAGTAATTGTAATTGAATAGACTTGGCTACAATCTAATGGTAGTAGTCAAGATACCAAGTATTAAACAATTAATAATTGAATGAAGAGATTGAAATATATATATATATATATAGAGAGAGAGAGAGAGAGAGAGAGAGAGAGAGAGAGAGAGACTTTTACATTTTGACTCAATTGTGTAACCATACACATTTTGTGAAGGCTGGCCCATTTTCATAAACATAATTTAATTTCCATTACAATTGTTGTAAATTGATTTTTTAACACTAAGAGGGGTGTTACAATCAAGATTATACAAGATTTTATAACTTAGTGAAATATTCACAAAAAACTTATATATACATATTATATTATTAATAAAATAATGCTTGAATTTTTCTATATATCATAGGATTCATCCATTTATTATAGATATAAATTTAGGCACTTCTTAAAATTTTCTTTTAAAAAATTGGGAAACATATAGATTTGCAATCTTTCAGTTAACCATTTACTAACTAAAAAGTGGAAAATATAATTATTTCATGACTTTGGAGGCCTTTATTCAAATTATATTTCCATATCTACTCTTTAATATACAATTTTTTTTTTAATTATTATTATGGAAAATATAATTGTGTCATGACTTTGGAGACCTTCATTCAAATTATATTTCCATATCTACCCTTTAACATGCAAAGTTTTTTAACTATTATTCTGGAAAATATAATTGTGCCATGATTTTGGAGGCCTTCATTCAAATTATATTTCCATATCTACCCCTTTAATATACAAAGTTTTTTAATTATTATTCTTGATCAAGATAAAAAAAGTTAAGTTGTTTTATCTTAAACATTAAGAGAAACAATGCACACATAGTAATGTTAGGGAGCACATCATGTTTTATATTTAGTTTTTTCAATTTATAATTAATGAAAAGCTTTGAGTGTTGATGTAAGGGACCAATGTTGAGAATATTAATCTAGCCATATGTTTGCACCTCATAGTTCAAATTCTTAAAAATTATTATATCAAGTGATTATAAGTAAATAAGGTGAAGAAACAATGTAATGTTTTTGTAATGAGTATTGTATCAATTTCATTACTTGAAACTTGGAAAGTCATGTTTAATTGGATATCACTATAACACAACAAGTGTTATAAATGTTACTGAAGCAAAACCTTCTAAATATGACCACAATATACATATAAGAAAATATGATGATTGCATAATCCTAAACTAATTCTAACAAGTTTTTCAATGTTTGTATTCTAAAATTTGAACTTGAAAAATCACTTTGTAAATATTAAAATAACAAGCATGCATGAGAGACATGTTCAAAACATTCACATTAATTAAAGATTGCATATACATCTTTTTCAATAGTAAAATCCATACTTCTCATAGTAAAATTCATTTTTATTTTTTGTTATGATGTAAAATATTTTCTTAAAACAACAATTTTAGTTTAAAATTATATATATATATTTTTCATATAAATGACTAAAACTTTTAATCCATTGCAAATATAGAAAATATGTGTTTTCATAATTTTTTTACAAGAATAATAGTTTAACTCTTGGATTTTTTTTTGGATGAAACTAATATATTTTTACAGATTTATGTGAAGTTTATGTAATAATCAATTTATTTTCATTACTTTGAAATCTTGTATACAAGATAAAAATGGATAAATGATATGTGATATTTGCATAATTTATTGTTGAAAAATATTTATTAGTTATTAAAATTATTTTTGAAATTTGTATTATAGTTATACATATATTAAATTTACTCATATTAAAAAGAAAAAAGTTTCACTTAGCTTCAAGATTTTGAAAAACTATTAAAAGTGGAAGCTCATTTGTCCAAAAATTGTGCATTGTTGATATGTTATTTTTAAACATATAAGATATTCCATACATTATTGATATGATATTTTCAAACATATCAACATGGTTTTATTATGTGATTATTTATAAGTGAAATGAGTGATAATGTTAATGTATTTGTTAAATATATTTACTTATTAAAATTATAATATTTTGGCATTAGTCATATTTGATTTTTTTTAATATTGTTAATTAAAAATAGTTATTTGTAATGTTTATGATATTAATTAATAGAGGAGAGAATAAATTGTATTTTATTTATTAATTACTTTATTAAAATAACTTCATAATTAATTGTAATTATTAATGTGGGTTTAAGAAAAAATAAATATAATATGAAAAAAATCTAAAAAATATGAAATAAATTAAAAAAAATTAAATATAATATTTATAAAGATATATTTATTATTATTTGGAATAGTTGTAAATATAAATATAAATGCATCTTATCATTATTCAAAATCAATACAACAAACATATATATACAAACACATTATAATACAATCCTTATATAAAAACATACACTTAAACATTATTTCAAAATCAATACAAACACATAATCATACACTCATCATTATTCAAAATCAATACACCACATATACAAAACATAAATACATATTGTTTGTTATTCAAAATCAATACAACAAACATACATATACAAAACTATCATTATAATCCTAATTACAAAAGCATACAAATGAACATCATTCAAAAAAACACACATACACATATACATACTCTAAATACAACTCATCATTATTCAAAATCAATACAACAAATATATACAAATACATCATATTACAATCATTAGTACAAACAACTCATTATTAATACAAACTATAAAATACATTGTCACTGGAAATAGATTCTAGTCCTAAATATGCAATACAACAACTCATTATTCAAAATAAATACAACAAATATATTACAAACAATCAATACATCATATTACAATTATTAGTACAAACAACTCATTATTAGTCAAAACTATTGAATACTCTGCCACTGGAAATAAATTCTAGTCCTAAATATGTATCCACACTATAACTGATAAAACACTCTGTCAAAACTATTAAATACCCCTCCACACTGTGACTGATAGAATGCGACTAGTCTGCCCTTGGAATCACATTCAATTAATATAAAGATGGATTTTCATCCAATTAAGAATTATGCCAAAAAAAAAAAAACTCATTATCCTTCAAAATCAGTTCAACAAATACACATTAACAAAACATAATACAACAACCATATATCAAAATACAATTGAATATAAAATACAAATAAACAAGCATTAACAAAATCAACACTTTTATATATATGGGGACATGATAAAAAACAGAGATGCAGAATCAAAACAACAAACAAGCATTAACAAAATCAACACTTTTATATATATATGGACACATGTTCAGAGACAAGAATCAAAAATCGATGGGGCCGACAGCACCCGCAGAGCGCAAATGTTAAACAAGATGGACCTTACTGAAAATACCACAAAGATGAAACCAAACGAAATGAATTCCGACAAAACATACATACATATTATTATACATACATACATATACATATACATTACTTTGCCTTTATTTTATTTTTATTTTAATAAAGTTTTTTTTTTTTTTTTTTTTTTTTTTTTTTTTTTTTTTTTTTTTTATTTTGTTGGAAGGATTGTATTTGTAAAATGTTTTTTTTATAATGAAAATGTTAATGTATTTGTAAAATGTATTTTTTATAAGTTTGTATAATAAAAATGTTAATGTATTTTTCGGCAGGCTGAATCAATTTATATATTCAAAAATATAATTTAAACAATAAAAATAATAATAATTTTATCAGATTTATATAACTAAAAAAAGATAAATTAAAAAAAATGCAGAGGGTTATAAGCAGTTACATACAATACGAGCACTAGTGTATACGACAGAGGGTTATAAAATGATAGAAGCAGTTACATACAAGACAGAGGACTGGTATATATGACAGAGGATTATAAAATGATAGAAGCAGTTACATACAAGACAGAGGACTGGTGTATATGGCAGAGGGTTCATAAAAATTATATATACATATTATATTATTAATAAAATAATGTTTGAATTTTTCTATGTATCATGAGGATTCGTCCATTTATTATAGATATAAATTTAGGAGTTTCTTAAAATTTTCTTTGTTTTCCATTTGAAAGTTGTAGAAATTGGGGAGTGAAAGTAAATTTTAAAAAATTGAGAAACATATAGATTTGCATCTTTCAATTAACCATTCACTAACTAAAAAGTGGAAAATATAATTATGTCATGACTTTGGATGCCTTCATTCAAATTATATTTCCATATCTACCTTTAATATACAAAGTTTTTTAATTATTATTATGAAAAATATAATTATGTCATGACTTTGGAGGTCTTCATTCAAATTATGTCATGATTTATATTTAATTTATTAAGAACTTTATTAAAATAACTTCATAATTAATTGTAATTAATAATTATTATTATTTCAAAATCAATACAAACACATAAACATACACTAAAATACAACTAGTCATTATTCAAAATCGATACTCCACATATACACAAACATAATATTCTAATTCTTATAACAATATCTTATAACTTCTCATTATTTAAAATCAATACACTAAACACATATATTAAGAAAGCGTAATATTAGAATTCATTATTCAAGAACAATATAGTAAACACATATACAAAAGCATAATATTGTACAATCCTTATTACTAAAACATACAATTGAACATCATTCAATGTCCATCGACATATAAGGAAACACATACACTAAAATATAACTATCATTTGAAGTCAATACAACAAACATACCCACATATTAATGTCATATCACAATCTTTATTTCAAAAGCATAAAACTATTAGTGTCATATTAGTGTCATACCACAATCTTTATCTCCATTTTGAATTGAATATAATTGGACAATGAATCTTATAATTAATTAAAACACTCACAATGTCATATAAACAACAAAATAAGATGAAAGTTCTAGACATGAAAGAAAACCACATTAAAATAAAATGAGAATTTTAAACATGAAAAAAAAACACATTCATAATGATATGACTAACTATATACTCAATTTTGAATTAAAAAAATTGAGTAACGCATAATTACATTCCTTTAATACATGATGTACAATAAACAATTGAAATATGTCAATTTCATCATTGAAATTGTAATTAATAAGCAATAACACACCTCTACAATAAAAATCTATATAAAAATATTTATCTAATCCAAACAATTATTAAATTATAATGACAATTGTATCAATACCGTATTTACTTTGTTTGAATGGGCATTAAGTTGTGTTGTGTATAATAACCTTTAAAAGAGTAATCCATAATTAAAAATAAACCCATAAACCTTAACTCAAAACCGAGATGCAGAATCAACATGGGGCCATAATCAAAATCGAAAGAGAAAGTGGCCCTGGGGGTTGATAGCACAAAGCAATGGAAGGACCTGTAAGGCGGCGGACCTCCGTCCTTAGTGAAAATACTATTAAAGGTAACCGTAAATGTAGTGGACGCAGTTTTGGGTATTCGAAACTCTGAATATTTTGAACTTGATTAAAAAAAGGCTTAGTTTAAATTTGGGATTTTTTCTGATTTGGGATTTTGGGATTTTTTCTGTTTAAATTTGATAGAATGATTGGATTGCATCTAAATTTGAATAGTTAAATTTTTATAATAGAAATGTTAATATATTTTTATATATTCAAAATTTATTTATATAATTAGAAATATAATTTAAACAACAAAATAATAAAATAATAGTGATTTTATTAATTTATATAGCAAAATTCTAAAAAAACAAAAATAATAGCGATCAGATTTACCTATCTAAATTTCAAAAAAATATAAGCCTTAGGATATGTAAGGCTGCGGAAGGAGAAGGGATCAGACTATTTTGCAGTTCCAGGTAATTAATTACATATGAGATGCAGTTCCAGGTAAACACTGCATCCAATGGAACACATAAAATGATAGACGCAGTTACATACAAGACAGAGGACCCTTTGAATGATACGGCAGAGGGTTCATAAAGGATATGCAGAGGGTTCATAAAGGATGAGATCTGGCACATAATGCATCAGAGCTGAGTTGCCTATTTGGTATGGCACTGTATGGACCAAAAGTTGCAGAGGCATTTATTCATAGATTACCAAAAATTGCAGAGGCATTTATTCCTAGATTATAGTTTATTTGAATAACACATGAAGAGGCGGTTAAAAATGCAGCAGGAGATGGAGAGTTGGGACAAAATGCATGCATACCTGGAGTAGAGTAGCAGAGATTTTCTTTAATGTTGAAGTCAAAGGAGTAGAGTAGCAGGGATTTTCTTTAATGTTGAAGGCAGCAATAGCTTTGAGGTCTCTGCATCGCCCTCATCCTTCCTTCCATCGATTCTGTTTTTTCGATTCCTACGTTGACTATCATCATGAAATAAGATTTCAAATAAATACCAGATCAGATCTGAAAATAAAAAACGAAGGCAGAACAAAGAGGAGAAGCAGTACATACCATTTTTCAGCAGTTCGTTCAAGCAGCGTCTAGCAGAGGTCCTTCTACAGCAGAGCACAACCAAGGTCCAAATCCATTTCCCCTCCAGGCTTACCCTCCTCCTCTATCGCATACAGACTCAGACTCAAACTCCCAGACTCAAGACTCGGACTCCCAACCAGACAGACAGATGGGAAGCGCTTCCCCTAGACTCTAGTTGATAGAGGAGGAGGATGAACATGAGGGAAATATTTTGAAACCATGTAAGACTGGAGATATTTATAGGCACTTTCCCTTCCTACTTTTCTTGCTTTTCCCACTTCTCTTGCTTCCACTTTCTCTTCTTACTTTTCTTGCTTCTCCCACTTTTCTTGCGTTTTCATGACTCAAGAAAAGCTTCTCCCACTTCTCTTTCTGTTTTTCTTGCTTCTCCCACTTCTCTTGCTCTTCCCACTTCCACCTTCTCTTCTTGCTTTTCTTGCTTCTCCCACTTTCCTCTCTTTCCTGGCACGTCCCCATCTCTAAAGCAAATTGTTTTTTCATGGCGCGTCCCCTTTTCTCAAGAAAATTGTTTTTTCCTGGCGCGTCCCCCTCTCTCAAGCAGATGAGAAATTGCTTTTCCTTCTCTTTCCTTCAACCTACAGGATAGCGTACGCGCTTCCCCTCTCTAGGATAAGGTAAATTGTTTTTCCCTAACCGTTGATAACGTTTTACTTCTGGAGTGTGGGGCGTCTAAAACGCTTTGGCGTGGGAAGGGAATATATCTTTCAACTAGATGGAGAACAAGCAGGTTGTGATACATATCAACAAGATTCCTCTGATAAAGGGGCCCATTGTATTTGATTCTAGGATTGGTTCCACGATGTTATCATTTTTCCCTGGATGATGCAGACCTTGTCAAGGTCGGACCCAATGGAAGGGTTTACACTTACAGGGTTAATTTTGATAATGCAATCACCATTTATGTGAACATGATCGATGTTGTCGAATCCCATGAATTGATGAGTACTTTTGTCAATACACAGATTTAGGAGGATTTTGAGGTTATAGTCAGAGTTATAGTGTGGCTTGGCTAACAAGTAACTCCACTCTGGTATCAAAGCCCTYGYTGATTATGTGCACAGCAAAGGTCTCAAACTCGGGATATATTCAGATGCAGGGTATGAAATACAAGAACTTTACTCTAGTTTTCACATTGGCAATAATCACTTGGGAAAAGCTTGTTTTCTGAACTGCTGTGTTGTTTCCAGGCTCTATACCTGTTCAGAACGACAGCCAGGTTCCTTGGGATATGAACAAATTGATGCAGATACATTTGTTGATTGGGTACATACATCAAAATCCTCCTGGTCAATTCCATGGTGTTTCACACTGTAAATTTTGAACATAATGAAATTATTACTATGCACACTGATTTTTCTCCATTTCATGACAGGGGGTGGATTACCTAAAATATGAAAATTGCCTTACTGATGGCAGCAAACCCGAAGACCGGTAAGTTTTATAATCTCCAATCCAATCGACTATCATACTGGTGGATAATCAAGTGTGTACATTAAGTTCATACATTTCCAGCCTGGATCAGGCATACTCAATTTCCAGTCTACTTAACTGGTTGGATTTTACTGTTATGTACTGTGCTCTCTCTGTACCTAGTTGTCCATATGCAATTTCTAGTCTACTTAACCGGTTGGAATTTACTATTATGTACTTTGCTCTCTCTGCACCTAGCTGTCCATTTAAATTCTAAACTAGCATAGATGCATCTAAATGTTGGATTCATTAAGCATCAAGAAGAATAGAAAAAAATCTGAGGTGTAAACCTCAAAACCTAGGGTACAAACCTTAATGTTTATGCACCCTCAATTATTATTCAATTAACATTGTTTACAAGCAGGCGGATGAACTGAGATCTCCTCAAAACCTACGGTGCAAACCTCAATGACCCTCAAATGCTATTTAATAAACATTGTTTATTATAAGAACCAAGCCACTCGGTTCATTAGAAGAACCAAACGAGTTAAAAACAACATCATAAGCACCATCAGGGATTGGAGCTCTGGCTCCTTCAAAATACCTATCCTGAACAGAACCTGACAACTCTTACTAGGCTTTATAGTTTGGCAACTATGGAAAGAGAGGAACAAAAGAATCTTTCATTCCCAACCCTCTCCTCCCACCCTCCTCTGGAACACAATCCTCCTGCATCTCCAAGAAACTCTTCAGCTACAATTATGGACCAAGGAAGACTTACCCATTGACCCAGGTGAGCTCTCACTCCTCAACTCTTGGGGATTCTCGCTTGCTCACTCCACCCCTCCTCAACAACCCCCCCTATTTTCAAAAGCCTTCAGTCCCTCTAAGTGGCTCCCCCCACCGCCAGGCTTCTATAAGGTCAAATTTGATGGCGCATCAAAAGGTAATCCAGGACACTCGGGCTATGGAGTAGTCATAAGAAACAACTCGTGCCAAATACAAAGCCTCATTGCAGAAAATCTTGGATGCAATACCAATAACTCAATAGAAATATGGGGTCTCATCAAAGGAGTGCAAATGGATCTAGATCGAAACCTCACTTGTCTGATCATTGAAGGAGACTCTAAAATCATAATAGACCTGGCTACAAAAATCCTGCATGGCAGAGATCCAGGGAAAATCACTCCCAGTTGGCACCTCCTTGGCCCTCTTTACAGCTTCCAAGCTCTTCTCAAACCCTCTATAACTCTAACCCCCTCACACATTAGGTGAAGTGCAAACAAAGTAGCGGACAGACTGGCCAATGCAGGGGTTGACTCTATGCAACAGATCATTCTCCACGATTCTAGGCAGTCCCAAAGCTCACCCCTCTGGCTCCAAAGCGAGGAGCTTGCCCAACGAGATGGCCCTCATCAGGACGGGGTGTCACCTCTATCCACTTAGAATTTATTCCAAGTTAGAAATGATTAGAAGCTCAGGAAAGAGTGCAAAAGATCTTCAGCCAATAGATGATTTCAAGAACTCAGCAATTGGAAGTCACAAGCACGGTGTATGTTTCTCCCTAAAGTCGTGAAGTCATGAAAAGCAAGAGAGGATCTCGATTGTTGGTGCTCGAAAAGATTTGGACCGTCGATCTGGTCACATTGATCTGACTCAAGAAGATCTCTGGAACTTGACTATTGGGAGTTTGGAGCAGGGAGGAAGTTGTCAACCCAAGTCGCGATACGTGAAATCATGAAATGCGCGAGAGGATCTGGACCGTTGATCCCGTGGACATCTGGATCGTTGATCTGACGCGAGAAGATTTCGGGAACCTGACTATCGGGTGTCCGAAGCATGGGGGGAGCTACATGCCCAAGTTGTGAAGTTGCAAAACATGAAATTGCAAAATGCGCGGGAGGATCAGGACCATTGATCCCGAGGAAATATGGATCGTTGATCTGTCATAAGAAGATTTTGGGAACTCGGAAATTGGGCGTCTGAAGAATGGAGGAAGCTTCCAGCCCAAGTCGCGATGTCGCGAAACGCAAAATCGTAAAAGGCACGAGAGGATCTGGACCATTGATCCCGAGGAAATCTGGACCATTGATCTGACGTGAGAAGATTTCAGGAACTCGGCTATTGGGTGTACGAAGCATGGGGGGAGCTGCCCGTGCAAGATGCAAAGTAGCGAAACATGAAATGCGTGAGAGGATCGAGACCATTGATCCCGAGGAAATCTGAACCGCTGATCTTTCGCGAGAAGATTTTGGGAACTCGACAATCAGGCATCCGAAGAATGGAGGGAGCTGTCTGCCCAGGTCGAGAAGTCGCGAAACAAGAAATGCACGAGAGGATCTGGACCATTGATCCCAAGGAAATCTGGATCGTTGATCTGATCCTAAGGTCTCGGGAATTCAGACTCCGGGAAAACCGTGAAGAGAAACGTAATCAGTTCCACCTTCAGCTGCAGGCATCTTTGTGTATGTAGATAGGTTGCAGATCTTTTTTATAAGCTTTCAATTGGAATTAATATAAGGATCCACTTTATTTAAAAAAAAAAAAAAGTTTTGTATTATAAATCTTGTGGATTTATCAAATTAGAAGTTGAAATTTTATTGATATATGGTAAACTAAAGAAGTAGAAAAAAGTCAAAAGATTCATTCCTAGCTTTATAATTTCTTGGCACAAACGTATTAGATATAATGTATTGATGAAGCTGAAATCATATTCCTTAAGCTCGATACTCTATATTGTGTTGGATATATTAGACCCATGTCCAAATTTCATTTTATTCTAATGTAGGTTCTGTAAACAAGTTCTTGTAAAAGTGGAGGCTAGAAGGTGTATGGCATTAAGCCATTAGACCACGGTGCAATAAGTATTGTTGTCAAACCTATGTATTAAACCTATATGGTAAATGTCGCATGGGTATCATTAGACCCACAACATGCTACAATATTATTGGGATATATATTTATATATTTGTGCAAACAATCGTTGAGGTAAAGTCTGTGTATTCCATTGATATAACCAACCATTCACATTATGTGTGTTGTTTAGTAATTCATGCGATTGAATTTTGTATTCGTTGATATTATAGCATTGTTGGTAAACCATTTATTGGAAAAATCACTTGGCAATTTGTGTGATTGAATTCTATATTGCATTGATATTATCGCACAGTTGGTAAACCATTTATTTGGGAAATAGAAACCATTGATTAGTTAACAATTTCTTTAGAAATTGATACCACTATTTTGTAAA
>SNQJ01S0154257.1:24339-40591 GCA_010110895.2 Picea sitchensis
AGCCTTCCAGATGATAGAGGCCCCCGATGATGTTTTGGATGGAATGTGGATCCATTCGAGGATGGAGAGTGGAGCTATATATTTTTGTCAAGCTACCTGTGTCCAGAGACTGTCGGTCTCTATCAATCGCTAGGTGCACTTTACAGCGAGCGCTTTGGAGAAGGTGAAGATATTTTTTAAGCCCCAGCATCCTAGAGCCTTTGGCATAGCAATCCATTCCCAGTGAACCCAAGGTAAGACTTTTTTGTCCTTATGTCCCTACCATAAATACAGGAAGTGCATCTTTCGTATCTTCTCCAAAATTCCTTTTGGAATCCATGCTAATGACATCTAGTATACCGGGATGGCCTCTAGAATTTCTTTAATTAGTACAATTCGTTCTGCCCTAGATAACAATCTGTGACTCCAACCCTTGAGCCTTTTTTCAATTTTTGTAATAATCCACCACCATTCAGTCTTTCGATAGTCGTTTGGTTTCAGTTGAAAGCTGAGATACTTCAAACCATCATCTAGATCAAAAACCTTGAAGGGAAGACGAGTAGTAATGAGTAGTGACTCCTCCATGGATAAAAAGGACATTGTGATACTGGATTTCTGATTGTTGATTTACATGCCTATAGCTTGTTTAAAGAGTAGAATCCCTTCACTCAACTTTCCAATATCCTACATGGATCCATCGCAGAAAATTAATATGTCATCTACGAACAGTAGGTGTGAGATGTATAGTCATGTAGAGATTTTTATACCTCTGAAGGTGTCAGCTAGCTTTGCCTCAATCAAGAAACAACTAAGGCACTCGATGACCAGAAGAAAGAGAAGTGGAGACAAAGGGCAACCCCGTATAACTCCTCGCTCCACTGTAAAGGAGGAGTAGGCAACTCCATTGATCAATATAGAAAAGGATACTGAAGTTAAGCAAGCCATAGTCCAGTTCATGAAAGCTACCCCAAATCCGAGGTGTATCAACAACATCTGAATATATAGCCAATTTACCTTGTCAAGATCCTTTGAGAGGTCGAGTTTAATGATCGCACCTTTAAGTTTCTTACTTTTTAAACTGTGGAGTCCTTCCTGAGTAACCCCGATGGCCTCGTGGTTATGCCTGTCTTTCAGGAATCCAAACTGTTCAACTGAAATATGCCTAGAAAGTATATCTTTTAATCTTCGACTAATGACTTTTGATATAATCTTATAGATGCAATTGCACAAGGAGACCGGATGAAAGTCATCGAAGGAAGTTGGTTTGTCTAATTTGGGTATTAATGCAATGAAGGTGGCATTAAATGACTCATGTATACGCCCGTTTTTCCTTGACTCCTCCACTATCATCAAAATGTCTTTCCCCAGTAGGTCGAAGAAACCCAAATAGAATTCAATCGACCAACCATCCGGTCCCGGGCTCTTCCCTTTCTGGAAGGAGGTCATGACAGCTAACAATTTCGCTTGAGATACTTCCATCGTCAAAGACTCTCGCTCTTCCTCTTTCACAAAACTAGGAAAGAGACCGACAGCTTTCACAATTTCAGTAATGGAGGATCCTGCCTGTGCCTTGAACAAATTTTTGAAATGTGTAATCCCCATTGAAGCGAGACCCTCAAAAGTATTTACCATTTGGCCATCTCCCTCGATAAGGCCCCAAATTGTGTTATTCAGTTTTCATCCCTTGGCATAAGAGTGAATTTTTTTTGTATTCTCATCCCCACTAGCCATCCAAAGTGCACGACTATCAAGTCGCCACAATGATTCTTTTTCATCCAAGATAGTTCTTCGTCAAAGTTCCAATTGAACCAGTTCCTCCCTCGTCTCCCTGGAGTGGAAACTCCGATCAGGATTGACCTACCCATTCAACAACAGTTTCTCTAAGTAGAAAAGCTCCTTATCCTCTTTTAATTTTTTCTCATGTGCCCAGGAGATAGTTGTCTGCTTGACTTTTCTCAAGTTTTCCATAAAGTTTGATACTCTGGATCCTTTAGCCATCCTTCAAAAAATTTGAAAGGGCTGGGAGTCCTTCTAACCCTGTTACACAATTCCAATACTATCATATTGTGGTCTAATTCACCGGAGCAAGCTACCCATTGTCGCGCAAGTGCTATTGAATCTAGTAACTCTTCATGCAGGAGGAAACGATCCAGACGTTTTGCAACTCATGCATCCCCGACCCTCAAATTTCGCCAAGTCGGCTATAATTTTGTCGGCTCTACATCCAACAGGCCATGTAAGTCTAGCAAATGTGTAAAATAATCAGTCAAAGGGTTTTGGGTAGTGCGAGGGCCCCAAACTTCAGTTGCTCCCAATGAAAAGTTTAGATCTCCACCGACAATAACATCTCAATCAGTAAGCCAAGAGCTCAAATCCAGGGAGTCTTAGTATCGTTTCCTATTAGAATAAGGACCATAGATATTGATAAGTAGCAGGGGACGACCCAACTCTGTTGAAAACATATTTAGTCCAAGACCCGATTCAAAGCCCCAAATTCGATCACATTTACAGCTCTTTAGCCGCCAACTTGTAGCTAGTCCCCTAGAGCATCCCTTTGCATCCACAACTGCAAAGGACCATCCAGGCAATAAGGATTCCAACGTCGACACCACCTGTTCACTCACCCCCAGGGTTTCTTGTAGAATAAGAACATACGGATTAGTAATCGCAACCAATCCTTTTAGAGGCGATTTTTTTGGGGCTCGCCGGTCCCCTATAGTTATAGGAGAAAAGTTTCATATGGAAACCAAATCATGGGGTTGCTTTGCTCTAAGCGCCCATTCAATGGAATATTGTCTGCTAGAGGCCACATCAATCTTGGCCTGGTCTTGTGCCAGTAAAAGGTGAGATCGCTTACTGCATCCCCTTGCTGAAGATAGAGCTAGAGGATGTGACCCCAAGCCCGACCCAGGAGGGTCCTCCGCACCACAGTTGTCTAAATCACCAGATAAAACAGTCATGTTTCGGAGCGAATAACTAATCCTAGAGCCCTCCAAATATTTGGAACCAGAAGAAGAAAGGTTGTCGGAAAGGGAGGGAGTCCCGCAGTGGTCCGAAGTAGTAGGAAAGGAGAAGTTAGGTCCCAAGGAAAAACCCACAGAAGAAGGAGCCAACAGACCCAAACCCTCTAGGGGCACCATGGAGGGAAGGCCCAAAGTAACCCTAGGAACCCCTGACAGTTGATTTAGAGGGGCTGAGGGAGTACTAATCTATGGAGGAAAAAGATCTCCAGCCGGAGTGAAGGTGCAAAGAGCTGCCTCAAGACAAGGCAAGGGGAAAGGCGAAGGAGGACCCACTAAAGAAACAACATCCAACCCCACTGAACCCGATGGAAATACTAAATCAGATATAGTAGAAGCAAACGAGGGAGAGGAAGATTGTTCCTTACCCGACACCATCAATGATCGAGGGCAGGCCAAGTTTGAGGACTTCTGAACCTTTGCTTGCGCCATCTCCCGGACATAAGGAGGAACACCTGTCTTAGGAGAAGAGTGTCGCCTAAATCTTTGTCCCGGTCCCGAGGCTTTTAGGCCACAGTATGAACTCCCACGGAACCCCCATACCCCATATCTGCACGACCAGATCCCAAATCAATTCCACCATCCCTCAGGCCCCGTGCCTTACTCTTGAAGGGAAATTTGCAGTCGACAATGCCATGCCCATAAGCATGGCATCTATGGCATATGAAGGGTATACCTTCATAGTCCAAGGGCTGAATGAAGGATCTAGAAGTCGTCTCAATAGTCATATCCTTTAGGAGTCTCGATCGAAGATCCAACCTCACTAAGATCTTGGCCATGGACATAATGCATGTCTCTTCGAAAGAAAATTCTGCATCCAAATATTCCCCCAATTTGTTCCCAATTGCCGAGAAACGAACAGGGTTGCAATACTGCATAGGGAGACCCGGGAGGTGAACCTAGACATGGACCACATCCACCCTCTCTCGCTTTGCATCAAAGCTCGGAGTCCACCACTTCATAACAATAGGAGTACCGGCCATACTCCAAGTTTTGGAAAGAACCCAACTGACATCTGTAGTGGTTGAAAAGATGAAGCGAACCATCCCCAAGAAAGTAAGCGAATACTAGGTAATACAGAGAGATTAGAGCCCCAAGAAGTTTCCATCCAGGATCGCAAGTAAGGAGAGCCCAATATTTTCCTTCGCGCCCGACCCATCACTGCCAACTCCGAGAACTCAACCACCCAATCCATGTCGATATCTTCACCAAAGACTAGGCGGTCTGAGTCAGTTGCAGAAATTGGAGAGTGAAGGTAAATTTGAAAAAATGGGGAAACATACATATTTGCAATGTTTCAATTAACCATTCTTGAATTGGAAAGTGGAAAATATGGATGTGTCATGATTACCTTCATATGTTATTCTAAACTCATTCTTAAAATATTTTGTGTAGGTAATAACTATCCTTAAAAATTATGCATTTTTTAATATGAATAACTAAAACCTTCCTTTTACTTCAAATATAGAATAGTTTTAAGCATTTTTTAATATGTATAACTAAAACCTTCCATTTAGTGCAAATATAGAATAGTTGTGATCCATTTCTTTTATTAGTTGGATAATTTAATTTTTTTTCAAATTGATAAAATGAATATGTTTTTATATGTAAAAATTGATCATTTTCATCCTTCTAAAATATTACATATAAAGATAAAATAAAAATATTTGATATGTAAAAATTGATTCATTTTCATCGTTTTACATATAAAGATAAAATAAAAATATTACATATAAAGATATAAAGATATGTTATATTACATATGTAGAAATTGATTCATTTTCATTTTCATCCATTAAAGATATTATATTGATTCATTTTCATCCTTTTAAGATATTAGATTTGCGAAGCCCGGCCTGGACAAACCTCGTGTGATCGCTATACCGCAAAGCAGAGAGCAAGTGCAGTTTAGCACGATTTGTTGTGTGGAGATCCGACTCCATAGCGGCTGGCACAACTACGAAGGGCTCTCATGACTTGTCAAAATATACATTTTGCATGCATGGGGCTTCACTGATGATACTAGGCTGGCTTTGCGTGGGTACATCAGATGTTTACTGTGCAGGTTTTGAAAGTTAAAACAAAACCTTAAAGAACCAACCAATCATCTATTTTTGAAAGATAATTTAACTGTATCAATCTACACATTCACACAAAATTGAAATAGAAAAATTCAAATCCTTTAGTATATCTATGTAGAACTTGATATGATGGGTACCTTCATCAGAGCCCATATGCTGAAATGTAACTGGTATTTCTCTCTATTTAAGTTGCCATTTCCTACTTCCAACATGTCTGGATCCACAGAAAGTCCAATGAATCACATCGATCATTTGGAATGACATTGATCAAGAGGTAAAATGATTTGTACTAGTTAGTTTCAAGCTTGTCATAGAGATTGGAATAGGCCCTCACCATTCCATCCACCTGGTTTAACAAATATCACAAATATCACAACCTCCTCTTGAAAAGACGGTGGTTTAACAAATATCACAACCTCCTCCTGAATCACATCGATCATTTGGAATAGGCCCTCACCATTCCATCCACCAGGTCCTGCACACTGTGCCCATCTATCGTTCATATATGCTCTAGACAGTATGTTGCATAACATGAACTGACTATTAATCAAACATAAAAGACTAGTTTTGGTAGAAAGTTCTCTGACTATTTTGCATCAATTGATAGAGTGAATGTTAAACCTATCACCTATTCCAGTTGTCACTAATGTCTTGTGTTTTTCTCCAATTGTTTACAACTTTGGCTCCCCAGGTAGCAGGATCATCTACTCCCCTGCAACAACAACAACAACAACATTTTTGTATAGGATGATATCAATATGTAACCATGAGACAAATTTCACAGAATTTGTACTCAAATCAGAATCTACCATTCACACAGTGAGTAAAATATTGGATGCCCTGTTTTCAGAAGTGCATCTCTCATCTTTAGGTACCTGCAATTTACGACAGAGACTCAGTCTTCCAATACTTTAACATTCAAATCAACTACTTCCCATTAACAACCGAAGCTTACAATTACACGAGCCTTAAAAATGCTCTGGCAGCTCTTCAAAGAACAAGAACCACAAGGTTTTAACATCTATCAGCGAGATCAACTCATAGGAGATTTATAGCCTAGGGCTGGGGAGATCTCAGTTCATCCGCTGCTTGTAAACAATGTTTATTAAATAGCATTTGAGGGTCATTGAGGTTTGCACCGTAGGTTTTGAGGAGATCTCAGTTCATCCACCTGCTTGTAAACAATGTTAATTCAATAATAATTGAGGGTGCATAAACATTAAGGTTTGTACCCTAGGTTTTGAGGTTTACACCTCAGATTTTTTTCTATTCTTCTTGATGCTTAATGAATCCAACATTTAGATGCATCTATGCTAGTTTAGAATTTAAACGGACAACTAGGTGAAGAGAGAGCAAAGTACACAATAGTAAATTCCAACCGGTTAAGTAGACTGGAAATTGCATACGGACATCTAGGTGCAGAGAGAGCACAGTACATAACAGTAAAATCCAACCAGTTAAGTAGACTGGAAATTGAGTATGCTTGATCCAGGATGGAAATGTATGAACTTAATGTACACACTTGATTATCCACCAGTATGATAGTCGATTGGATTGGAGATTATAAAACTTACCGGTCTTCGGATTTGCTGGCATCAGTAAGGCAGTTGTCATATTTTAGGTAATCCACCCCCTGTCATGAAATGGAGAAAAATCAGTGTGCATAGTAAGAATTTCATTATGTTCAAAATTTACAGTGTGAAACACCATGGAACTGACCAGGGGGATTTCGATGTATGTACCCAATCAGCAAATGTATCTGCATCAATTTGTTCATATCCCAAGGAACCTGGCTGTCGTTCTGAACAGGTATAGAGCCTGGAAACAACACAGCAGTTCAGAAAACAAGCTTTTCCCAAGTGATTATTGCCAATGTGAAAACTAGAGTAAAGTTCTTGTATTTCATACCCTGCATCTGAATATATCCCGAGTTTGAGACCTTTGCTGTGCACATAATCAACAAGGGCTTTGATACCAGAGTGGAGTTACTTGTTAGCCAAGCCACACTATAACTCTGACTATAACCTCAAAATCCTCCTAAATCTGTGTATTGACAAAAGTACTCATCAATTCATGGGATTCGACAACATCGATCATGTTCACAGAAATGGTGATTGCATTATCAAAATTAACCCTGTAAGTGTAAACCCTTCCATTGGGTCCGACCCTGACAAGGTCTGCATCATCCAGGGAAAAATGATAACATCGTGGAACCAATCCTAGAATCAAATACAATGGGCCCCTTTATCAGAGGAATCTTGTTGATATGTATCACAACCTGCTTGTTCTCCATCTAGTTGAAAGATATATTCCCTTCCCACGCCAAAGTGCTTTAGACGCCCCACAAAGTAAAACGTTATCAACGGTTAGGGAAAAACAATTTACCTTATCCTAGAGAGGGGAAGCGCATACGCTATCCTGTAGGTTGAAGGAAAGAGAAGGAAAAGCAATTTCTCATCTACTTGAGAGAGGGGGACGCGCCATGAAAAAACAATTTTCTTGAGAAAAGGGGACGCGCCATGAAAAAGAAATTTTCTTTAGAGATGGGGACGTGCCAGGAAAGAGAGGAAAGTGGGAGAAGCAAGAAAAGCAAGAAGAGAAGGTGGAAGTGGGAAAAGCAAGAGAAGTGGGAGAAGCAAGAAAAATAGAAAGAGAAGTGGGAGAAGCTTTTCTTAAGCCATGAAAACGCAAGAGAAGTGGGAGAAGCAAGAAAAGTAAGAAGAGAAAGTGGAAGCAAGAGAAGTGGGAAAAGCAAGAAAAGCAGGAAGGGAAAGTGCCTAAAAATATCTCCAGTCTTACATGGTTTCAAAATATTTCCCTCATGTTCGTCCTCCTCCTCTATCAACTAGAGTCTAGGGGAAGCGCTTCCCATCTGTCTGTCTGGTTGGGAGTGAGTCTTGAGTCTGGGAGTTTGAGTCTGAGTCTGTATGCGATAGAGGAGGAGGGTAAGCCTGGAGGGGAAATGGATTTGGACCTTGGCTGTGCTCTGTTGTAGAAGGACCTCTGCCAGACGTTGCTTGAACGAACTGTTGAAAAATGGTATGTACTGCTTCTCCTCTCTGTTCTGCCTTCGTTTTTTATTTTCAGATCTGATCTGGTATTTATTTGAAATCTTATTTCATGATGATAGTCAACGCAGGAATCGAAAAAACAAAATCGATGGAAGGAAGGATGAGGGCGATGCAGAGATCTCAAATCTATTGCTGCCTTCAACATTAAAGAAAATCCCTGCTACTCTACTCCTCTGACTTCAACATTAAAGAAAATCTCTTCTACTCTACTCCAGGTATGCATGCATTTTGTCCCAACTCTCCATCTCCTGCTGCATTTTTAACCGCCTCTTCATGTGTTATTCAAATAAACTATAATCTAGGAATAAATGCCTCTGCAATTTTTGGTAATCTATGAATAAATGTCTCTGCAAGTTTTGGTCCATACAGTGCCATACCAAATAGGCAACTCAGCTCTGATGCATTATGTGCCAGATCTCATCCTTTATGAACCCTCTACATATCCTTTATGAACCCCCTGCCGTATCATTCAGAGGGTCCTCTGTCTTGTATGTAACTGCGTCTATCATTTTATGTGTTCCATTGGATGCAGTGTCTACTTGGAACTGCAAAATACTGTAATTAATTACCTGGAACTGCAAAATAGGCTGATCCCTTCTCCTTCCGCAGCCTTACATATCCTAAGGATTATCTTTTTTTGGAATTCTTTTTTTGGAATTTAGATAGGTAAATCTGCTCGCTGTTATTTTATTTTTTTTATATTTTTTTTAGAATTTTGTTATATAAATTTGATAAAATCACTACTATTTTGTTGTTTAAATTATATTTCTAATTATATAAATAAATTTTAAATATATAAAAATATATTAAATTTTTATTATACAAATTTAACTATTCAAATTTGCAAATCCAATCCAATCATTCTAACAAGATTAAACAGAAAAAATCCCAAAAACAAAAATAAAACGTTTAAACTTAACTTTTTTTTAATACCCAAAAACAAAAATAAAAAGTTCAAAATCTTCAGAGGTTTCGAATACCCAAAACTGCGTCCACTACATCTACGGTTACCTTTAATTCTGCATCTCGATTTTGATTATGGCCCCATGCTGATTCTGCATCTCGGTTTTGAGTTAAGGTTTATGGGTTTATTTTTAATTATGGATTACTCTATTAAAGGTTATCATACAAAGTAAATACGCTACTGATACAATTGTCATTATAATTTAATAATTGTTTGGATTAGATAAATATTTTTATATAGATTTTTATTGTAGAGGTGTGTTATTGTTTATTGATTACAATTTCAATGATGAAATTGACATATTTCAATTGTTTAGTGTATATTATGCATTAAAGGAATGTAATTATGTGTTACTCAATTTTTTTAATTCAAAATTGAATATATAGTTAGTCATATCATTATGATTGTGTTTTGTTTTCATGTCTAGAATTCTCATTTTATTGTGGTTTTCTTTATGTCTAGAACTTTCATCTTATTTTGATGTTTATATGACATTGTGAGTGTCTTAATTAATTATAAGATTCATTGTCTAATTATATTCAATTCAAAATGGAGATAAAGATTGTGATATGATACTAATAGTTTTATGCTTTTAAAATAAAGATTGTGATATGACACTAATATGTGGGTATGTTTGTTGTATTGATTTCAAATGATAGTTATATTTTAGTGTATGTGTTTCTTTATATGTCGATGGACATTGAATGATGTTCAATTGTATGTTTTAGTAATAAGAATTGTAATATTATGCTTTTGTATATGTGTTTACTATATTGTTCTTGAATAATGAATTATAATATTATGCTTTCTTAATATATGTGTTTAGTGTATTGATTTTAAATAATGAGAAGTTATAAGATATTCTTATAAGAATTAGAATATTATGTTTGTGTATATGTGGAGTATGATTTTGAATAATGACTAGTTGTATTTTAGTGTATGCTTGTGTGTTTGTATTGATTTTGAAATAATAATAATTATTAATTACAATTAATTATGATGTTATTTTAATAAAGTTCTTAATAAATTAAATATAAATCATGACATAATTTGAATGAAAACCTCCAAAGTCATGACATAATTATATTTTCCATAATAATAATTAAAAAACTTTGTATATTAAAGGTAGATATGGAAATATAATTTGAATGAAGGCATCCAAAGTCATGACATAATTATAATTTCCACTTTTTAGTTAGTGAATGGTTAACTGAAAGATGCAAATCTATATGTTTCTCAATTTTTAAAAATTTACTTTCACTCCCCAATTTCTACAACTTTCAAATGGAAAACAAAGAAAATTTTAAGAAACTCCTAAATTTATATCTATAATAAATGGATGAATCCTCATGATACATAGAAAAATTCAAACATTATTTTATTAATAATATAATATGTATATATAATTTTTATGAACCCTCTGCCGTATACACCAGTCCTCTGTCTTGTATGTAACTGCTTCTATCATTTTATAACCCTCTGTCGTATACACTAGTCCTCTGTATTGTATGTAACTGCTTATAACCCTCTGCATATCCTTTATGAATCCTCTGCATTTTTTTTAGTTTGTTCTTTTTTAGTTATGTAAATCTAATAAAATCATTATTATTTTTATTGTTTAAATTATATTTTTGAATATATAAATTGATTCAGCCTGCTGAAAAGTACATTAACATTTTCATTATACAAACTTATAAAAAATACATTTCACAAATACATTAACATTTTCATTATAAAAAATACATTTTACAAATACAATCCTTCCAACAAAATAAAACAAAAATAAAATATATATATATATATATTTATCAAATTCAAAATCTGATTACCAAAACATTTCATTTACGGTTATCTTTAAGGTCAGAGGTGCTTCCATTGCTTTGTGCACTCTACGGGTGCTGTCAACCGCAGTGTCACTTTCTGCTTTGATTTTGATTCTTCATCTTTGTTTTTTATCATGTCCCCATATATATAAAATATAAAAGTGTTGATTTTGTTAATGTTTGTTTATTTGTATTTTATATTCAATTGTATTTTGATATATGGTTGTTGTATTATGTTTTGTTGATGTGTATCTGTTGAACTGATTTTAAAGGATAATGAGTTTTTTTTGTGATTCTAGGGGCAGACTGGTCACATTCTATCAGTGACAGTGTGAAGGGGTATTCAATAGTTTTGACAGAGTGTTCTATTAGTTATAGTGTGGATACATATTTAGGACTAGAATTTATTTCCAGTGGCAGGGTATTCAATAGTTTTGACTAATAATGAGTTGTTTGTACTAATAATTGTAATATGATGTATTGATTGTTTGTAATATATTTGTTGTATTGATTTCGAATAATGAGTTGTTGTATTGCATATTTAGGACCAGAATCTATTTCCATGAGTTTTAATTCAAAATTGAGTATATAGTTAGTCATATCATTATGATTGTGTTTTTTCTTTCATGTCTAGAACTCTCATTTTATTTTAATGTTTGTATGTGATTTTCTTTCATGTCTAGAACTTTCATCTTATTTTGATGGTTATATGTGAGTGTCTTAATTAATTACAAGATTCATTGTCCAATTATATTCAACTCAAAATGGAGATAAAGATTGTGATATGACACTAATATGACATTAATAATTTTATGCTTTTGAAATAAAGATTGTGATATGACACTAATAAATGGGTATGTTTGTTGTATTGACTTCAAATGATAGTTATATTTTAGTGTATGTGTTTCCTTATATGTCGATGGACATTGGATGATGTTCAATTGTATGCTTTAGTAATAAGGGTTGTAATATTATACTTTTGTATATGTGTTTACTATATTGTTCTTGAATAATGAATTATAATATTATGCTTTCTTAATATGTTTAGTGTATTGATTTTAAATAATGATAAGTTATAAGATATTGTTATAAGAATTGGAATATTATGTTTGTGTATATGTGGAGTATCGATTTTGAATAATGACTTGTTGTATTTTAGTGTATGCTTATGTGTTTGTATTGATTTTGAAATAATAATTATTGTTAATTACAATTAATTATGAAGTTATTTTAATAAAGTTCTTAATAAATTAAATATAAATCATGACATAATTTGAATGAAGACCTCCAAAGTCATTACATAATTATATTTTCCATAATAATAATTAAAAAAAATTGTATATTAAAGATAGATATGGAAATATAATTTGAATGAAGGCATCCAAAGTCATGACATAATTATATTTTCCACTTTTTAGTTAGTAAATGGTTAACTGAAAGATGCAAATCTATATGTTTCCCAATTTTTTAAAATTTACTTTCACTCTCCAATTTCTACAACTTTCAAATGGAAAACAAAGAAAATTTTAAGAAACTCCTAAATTTATATCTATAATAAATGGATGAATCCTCATGATACATAGAAAAATTCAAACATTATTTTATTAATAATATAATATGTATATATAATTTTTATGAACCCTCTGTCATATACACCAGTCCTCTGTCTTGTATGTAACTGCTTCTATCATTTTATAACCCTCTGTCATATACACCAGTCCTCTGTATTGTATGTAACTGCTTATAATCCTCTTTTTTGTTGTTTAAATTATATTTTTGAATATATAAATTGATTCAGCCTGCTGAAAAATACATTAACATTTTCATTATACAAACTTAACCACTCAAATCTACAGATCCAACCATTCCAACAAACTCAATTTTTTTTTTAGAATTTAGTTATGTAAATCTCACAAAATCAGTATTATTATTATTATTATTTTTGGAATTTAGTTATGTAAATAGGATAAAATAACTATTATTAATTTTTATTGTTTAAATTATACTTTTGAATATATAAATGGGTTCAACCTACTGAAAAATACATAAACACTTGATTATACAAACTTAACCACTCAAATTTACAAATACAATCTTTCCAACAAAATCAAACAAAAAAATCTCAAAAACAATATATATATATATATATATATATATATATATATATAAAATTCAAAATCTGATTACCAAAACTGCTTCCACTACATTTCATGTAGCGGTTATTTTTAATAGTATTTTCAATTGTCACAGGTCCTTCCATTGTTTTGTGCACTCTACGGGTGCTGTCAACCTGAGTGCCACTTTCTGCTTTCGATTTTGATTCTGCATATCTATTTTTTATTATGTCCCCATATATATAAAAGTGT
The DNA here is from genome assembly GCA_010110895.2 of Picea sitchensis. Lineage (NCBI taxonomy): Eukaryota > Viridiplantae > Streptophyta > Pinopsida > Pinales > Pinaceae > Picea > Picea sitchensis. Next base: position 37,644 of record SNQJ01S0154257.1, read on the forward strand.
TGATTTTGTTAATGCTTGTTTATTTGTATTTTATATTCAATTGTATTTTGACATATGGTTGTAGTATTATGTTTTGTTAATGTGTATATGTTAGAACTAATTTTGAAGGATAATGAGTTTTTTTTGTGCATAACTCTTAATTGGATGAAAACTCACCTTTATATTAATTGAATATGATTTCAAAGGTTATTAATTGAATATGATTCCAAAGGCAGATTGGTCACATTTTATCAGTCACAGTGTGGAGGGGTATTCAATAGTTTTGACAGAGTGTTCTATCAGTCACAGTGTGGAGGGGTATTCAATAGTTTTGACAGAGTATTCTATCAGTCACAGTGTGGATGCATATTTAGGATTAGAATCTATTTCCAGTGACAGGGTATTCAGTAGTTTTGACTAATAATAAGTTGTTTGTATTAATTGTAATATAATGTATTGATTGTTTGTAATATATTTGTTGCATTGATTTTGAATAATGAGTTGTTGTATTGCATATTTAAGACCAGAATCTATTTCCATTAGTAGGATCAGTATTCAATAGTTTTGACTAATAATGAGTTGTTTGTACTAATGATTGTAATATGATGTATTTGTATATATTTGTTGTATTGATTTTGAATAATGATGAGTTGTATTTAGAGTATGTATATGTGTATGTGTGTTTTCTTGAGTGATGTTCATTTGCATGCTTTTGTAATTAGGATTATAATGATAGTTTTGTATATGTATGTTTATTGTATTGATTTTGAATAACAAACAATATGTATATATGTTTTGTATATGTGGTGTATTGATTTTGAATAATGATAAGTGTATGATTATGTGTTTGTATTGATTTTGAATAATGATGAATGTATGATTATGTGTTTGTATTGATTTTAAAATAATGTTTAGGTGTATGCTTTTGTATAAGGATTGTATTATAATGTGTTTGTATATATATGTTTGTTGTATTGATTTTGAATAATTATAAGATGTATTTATATTTATATTTATGTTTACAACTATTCCAAATAATAATAAATATATCTTTATAAATATTATATTTCATTTTTTGAATTTATTTCATATTTTTTAGATTTTTTTCCTATGATATTTATTTTTTCTTAAACCCACATTAATAATTACAATTAATTATGAAGTTATTTTAATAAAGTAGTTAATAAATCAAATACAATTTATTCTTTCTTTTATTAATTAATATCATAAACATTACAAATAACTATTTTTAATTAACAATATTAAAAATATTATAATTTTAATAAGTAAATATATTTAACAAATACATTAACATTATCACTCATTTCACTTATAAATAATCACATAATAAAACCATGTTGATATGTTTGAAAAGATCATATCAACAATGTATGGACTATCTTCTATGTTTAAAAATAACATATCAACAATACACAATTTTTGGACAAATGAGCTTCCACTTTTAATCAAGTTTTTCAAAATCTTGAAGCTAAGTGGAACTTTTTCTTTTTAATATGAGTAAATTTAATAAATGTATAAGTATAATACAAATTTCAAAAATAATTTTAATTACTAATAAATATTTTTCAACAATAAATTATGCAAATATCAAATATCATTTATCATTTTTATCTTATATGCAAGATTTCAAAGTAATGAAAATAAATTGATTATTACATAAACTTCACATAAATCTGTAAAATATATTAATTTCATTCAAAAAAAAATCCAAGAGTTAAACTATTATTCTTATGAGAACACATATTTTCTATTTACAATGGATTTAAAGTTTTAGTCATTTATATTAAAAAATATATATATAATTTTCAACTAAAATTGTTGTTTTAAGAAAATATGTTACATCATAATAAAAAATAAAAATGAATTTTACTATAATAAGAATGGATTTTACTATTGAAAAATATGTATATGCAATCTTTAATTAATGTGAATGTTTTGAACATGTCTCGCATGCATGCTTGTTATTTTAATATTTACAAAGTGATTTTTCAAGTTCAAATTTTAGAATACAAACATTGAAAAATTTGTTAGAGTTAGTTTAGGATTATGCAATCATCATATTTTCTTATATATGTATATTGTGGTCATACTTGGAAAGTTTTGCTTCAGAAACATTTATAACACTTGTTGTGTTATAGTGATATCTAATTAAAGATGACTTTCCAAGTTTCAAGTAATGCAATTGATACAATACTCATTACAAAAACATTACATTGTTTCTTCACCTTATTTACTTATAATCACTTGATATAATAATTTTTAAGAATTTCAACTATGAGGTGCAAACATATGGCTAGCTTAATATTCTCAACATTGGTCCCTTACATCAACACTCAAAGCTTTTCATTAATTATAAATTGAAAAAACTAAATATAAAACATGATGTGCTCCCTAACATTACTATGTGTGCATTGTTTCTCTTAATGTTTAAGATAAAACAACTTAACATTTTTTAGATTGATCAAGAATAATAATTAAAAAACTTTGTATATTAAAGGGGTAGATATGGAAATATAATTTGAATGAAGGCCTCCAAAGTCATGGCACAATTATATTTTCCAGAATAATAGTTAAAAAACTTTGCATGTTAAAGGGTAGATATGGAAATATAATTTGAATGAAGGTCTCCAAAGTCATAAGACAATTATATTTTCCATAATAATAATTAAAAAAAAAATTGTATGGAAATATAATCTATAATAAATGGATGAATCTTCATGATACATAGAAAAATTCAAACATTATTTTATTAATAATATAATATGTATATATAAATTTTTTGTGAATATTTCACTAAATTATAAAATCTTGTATAATCTTGATTGTAACACCACTCTTAGTGTATTTACAACAATTGTAATGGAAATTAAATTATGTTTAAGAAAATGGGTCAGCCTTCACAAAATATGTATGGTTACACAATTGAGTCAAAATGTAAAAGTATATAT
>SNQJ01S0154261.1:9363-20856 GCA_010110895.2 Picea sitchensis
GGTTTAATGGCTCTGTTGGCCGAGCCATTAAACCTATCAAGTCATGTCACTCCAAATGGCTTGGGTTATTTAGACAACCCCAGTCCTAATTTGACCTTCTAGTTGATGATGTGTCACTTACGCCCATCAACACATAGGAAGAATTCCAACCAATGTTAATAATGTATCTATGTCAGTTAGTCGAAAGAGAATATCTTGAGCTTTATCTACACTAAAGAGATGTTCATAAATCACCCCTACCAAGGACTGGTACTCACTAAATAATATTTGAGCTGGTCCATTCAATGAGATCCATCTTGTATCAACATATTTTAATATCTTGTTTCCATTTGTAACATCGTCAACAAATTTTTTAAACTCTGAAAATTGTTTGGGACTACGAGAAAAATATGCATAAGCCTCTTGTACAAGATCTTCAACTTTTGAAACCGATGGAAACTTATTACTATTTTAAATGCAATATTCATCCTATGATCCATACAATGAATACTCAACATATACGGTGAAGCTGATAGTTTTAGTCTAACACAAAACCATTCCTTTGTCCTTGCATTACTAATGCTCCATCCACTCCAACACATACCAACTTTGTTATGATCATTAAATTATCCATACCACCACTTTCCTTCAAACTATTATTAACAAGTTCATAAATATTTTCATCTATAGAATTCTCCTTCATTTTATGAACCCTAAGTAGATAAGAATGCCTAATATGGTCATTAACCATATAAATACTCATACAAATCCATGAAGTATTATCAATAGTTGTAACCTCATCCAAAACAAATGACAAAAACCTAATACTTGCAATCTTCTCTTTCATATCATTTGTTTCTACTTGAGCTAGATATTTTTCCCATTCCCAACCACTCATTAAAGACCAATGAGAAGATGGAAAGTTTGTCATTTGAAGAAAAGATAGATATTTCATGTAATCTAGATAATCTGTCATAGGACACCCTTTAGATAAGATGTGAAATACAATGCTTAATTGAATTACCTTGGATAGCAAATTGTTTTCCATCGTCTTTTCAAATAGAGATGTGATGCTTCCTCCACCTGCCTCCATTTTTTCCTTACTTATTAAATATTCATTATATTCATTAGCATATTTGACATGTCAAGATTCCTTGGAAGATTTCCATGTGACAATAGATTTCTCCTCGCCATCTACAATTTTATTTTCATACACCTTTCCTACATGCTTCTTAATTGTATCTAACTTCATCTGATATGTCGTTGGTGTGCCAAGTTTCCAACTACATATATTGCATCTAACTTTTGGTTTCGCTTTCTCATTTTTTAAAGGTAATGGTTCAATAAATGGAAATTTTGAGACCCAATCTGGTTGGAAGTCTTTCCCTATGTCCCATTGGCCTTTTTTGTCTTTTCCATGAATTGGTTGTGTTATTTTCCAATGAAATATTTTCGACATTTGTAAATTTCTGGTGAAAATGCATTTATCTCACTTTGATCACCAAAGGAACATATTTCCTTATCTATTATTTGGATATTAGATGCATTCTCACAAGAGTTGACATCTCTTTCAGTGATAGTTTTCTCAAAAGAACTCGAAGAATGAAGAGAATGTGGATCCTTGGATTGATGTCTTTGAAAGTATGATGATAGATCATTTTTTATTGATCTTTTCTTCCCACGATCGGTGTTTGACATCTCAATAAATATTCCACGATTGAAATTTCAAATTGATCTAGATGCCAAAAGTGAAACCTGCAAGAGAAATAATATAAAATTAGTAAAATTCCTACCAAGTATATAATATCTGTATGTATTTATATTTATTATATTTTTTTATGAAATCAAATTCTCTAACTTGTCCTTTATTGTATATAATTTCTATGATTCAACATCTACCAATTAACAACATTAATTATCTCATGCTAATATTCATCTTGTAACCATTTAATATTTTCAGGATAGTTGTATTATACTATTTATTGACTACAACCTTATAATGCTTCTATATCCATTACTGAATATAGTTTACGTTTCAACAACCATAGATATGAATTTGTTGGCAATGTGGCAATCACCACACACACAAAGGATTTTGGAAATTCAAATAATATTATAATAGTTCTAGTGAATTTATTGATCAACCCAAAATCCATAGCTAGCCTCTCACTGTGACCACATAGTAGGTATTCCTTGTCTTCCTCATCCACGTCATGCAATAAAAAACTTATGTTAGGAACATACCTTTCTAGATGAGTGATGTAGAAAACTAGCAGGATGTAGTGTGTTCCCCACACAAATGTTCAGATAGGAAATAATACTAGTAACTGATATGCACTTGTATGTGCTCTTAGAAAGCGAGAGTATAATTGAGGCTGCAATCCTCTATGAATTCGTAAATAGAAAAGGAAACCTAGACTTAATAAAGATCATATTGTAATGCATATTGAGCTTAATGAAAATTTGAAGAAAACAGTAAATATTCATATGACCCTTAACCTAATCAATGTATAGTAGAGAGGGTTTTAAATTTTAGCCATAAGATGGAGTTCGTTTATGGTAGAAAGAGTCTGATAAGTAAACATGAAGAATAAAATTTAAAAACTAGCAACCTAGGTCTGGAAGCACATATTTACATTCAGGAAAAAAATAATGGATAACCAAGGTGCATAAAGATTGTAGTATGTAAGGGGATCATTTATTGTTAAATTTGAATGTGGTTCTCATTGCATACTTTATTGAAGTGCAATTGATGTAGGTTCATGAACAGTGCAGTCAATTGAATGTTAAGTGCAACGATTTGATATCAAATGCCTAAGTCTAGAATTTATAGGAAAATGCATGGGCTACCAAATAAGGATCACCAAGTCCTCTGTTTTCATGGAAATAAATGTCTATTTCTAATGTCTGTGCTAAGAACAGTGACACAACATTAATGATGTAAAGAAACTGATATTTCATGTATAGAATTTTGTTCCCTTTGTACTATAGACACACACACACCTATAATATGCTTTATCTTGTTAAAACTAGTGTGGTTGAATCCAGACTCGACAAGGGTCTGAGCTTGTTTCCTAGGTAAAAACCTCAGGAAAAAACCTCCAAGAAATAAAAAATGAGGCAGGAAATCTTATGCAGAAATTTTTTGTTAAGTGACCTTTTTGTCACAGATGCTAATTTTTCAAGGCTGACTGCAAAAAGGAAGAAATTTTTTGGGCCAATCAATAGTTTCTGGAAGAAGTCACACATTAATCAACTATTTCTATACCAATGGTTAAATTGATTGAAAAGAAGATACTATTTTCATTTCCTGAGGTTGTCTTCATACTGTTAGTTTTCTACATCACTCATCTATTATGCTCAAATGTTTTCATCTATGAAATATATAGGAATATAGTATGTTTTCATCTATTGGACTCATGCTCAAAATATTGGATAATTCATAGCAAAACTGGAGACCTTACCTTTGACAGAGCTAGTGCAATTGTAGAAAAGAAAGAAGTAGTTGGGCAGGAGGGCCTTGATTTCAGTGTTCACCTATATAATAATGGTACTTGGGAACACTAGAGTTGATAAGAGTGCAACCCTTAATCAAAATTTTGATGAGGTGAAGTCTGTAATAGATGTTTTTGAACTTGATTTTATGGTTAAGTTACAAAGAAACATGGAAACCATTGGTATTGAAACTTGAAACAAAGAATCCACCTTTGAAAGACACGGTGAAGGAATTAGTCCAACAAGAATTCAAGTAATATTACAAAGACACAACAAACATCATGTTTCAAAGCATATCAAAGGAGACATTTTCATCATGAAGCCCACAAAAATAGAGGAAATCATATTTCAGGCTTACCAAGGAAAAATGTATATTGTCACCAATTTTCACATGTATGAATGCAAATTCCTTTCATATATTTGTTGATTTTAAGGGAAAACAATCCCCATGGAGAGATCAACCAAAATGGATTGATCATTCACCACAACTATTCATCCTAATTTGTGCATCAAAGATATGAGTTTTTTAAAGATATGTTTGAATCTCCAAATATAAAGGAAAACTGATATGAATTTATGCAGGAATGCAAAAAAATACATAAATAACCATGAATACAAATATGCATCGGAAATAACACTTCATTTCGTTAATATCAAAGAGCTAAAATTTGTTTACAGACAAAATGGAAATAAACTAGCTAGGGCACTGGTAGCTGATCTCTGAGAAGAGATGTGGTGGCTACAGGCCTATGAACTTTGTGTTAAAATGAGGCTCGAGGGCCTATATAATATTGAGAAACAATGGAAACCCTAAACATCCAACAACCTAACCCTAGGAGATGAAACGCCAGAATATGGGCCCCATCGAGGTAAATTGGTACATCAATTTCCCAGGGTCGTAACTTTGGCATACTATCTTCGTTTGATGCACATGATACATCGTTTGAAATATCTATCCGAGGAATACAACTATTGACTGCGAATATGAAGGATCAAAATGGACTAACATTACTTGGACCTTTGATGCCCAAAAAATGTTGTTTACGGCCTCAAAACGGCTCCAGAAGTTCAAGACCCGAAAAACTGCCAAAAATAGTAAATTGTGCTACAATTAAGGAAACTAAAAAAATGAAAGAAACAATTGTGGGGGTCCAAGTGGAATAGGTGGGTGGCCAACAATATCCACCTAGATAATTCCTCCCCCCTTAGGAATCAATGTTCCCCATTACATTGAGTTCCTCCATGAGATGAGGAAACTTATGTCGAACTTGGTCCCTAGTGAGTCACTTTCCCTGGTGAAGGAGTTGGCCTGCTTTGACAACTCAATATAGATGGATCCTCTATTGGTGGGTGTTCTTTATATGTGTGTCCATAATCCGATCAGTTGTGGCTTGTTCCATGCAGTCTGGGTTTAACTTTGTTTGTGTGATTTGTTATGCCATGTCAGATGTGTCTAGTAGAGGTGGAAAGTAGGGTCGAAGGCGGTCCATATTGAACATTGGGTGCAGACCAAGGAATGGTGGAATAGTTGAAGCTTGTGGTGGGGTCTAGCGAGGCCCTCCTTATGTAAATGTAGCCATACTTTTTCGCCCACCTGGAAGTTGTGTTGCACCCGATGTTGATGATGTTGTTTCTTGTACTTAGCATTGGCTCTATCCAATATGTCATGAACTTGTTGGAGAATGTGCTAAATGCACTCAATGAAGTTGGTCGTCTTGGCAGATTCAAATTGAACATGAGCTAAATAAGCATGAGTAGCTGCAAATGGCATGGCTACATCAATGGGACATAGTGGCTGGAATCCCAAGCCCACCTAAAAGGGGTTGTGGTCGGTTGAGTTGTGGAGGGCCCAGTTATAGCTATATTTTATATAGGGGAGGATCTCATCCCATGTGTATGGATGCTTTGAGTTGTACATGCACAAAATGTGTACAATCATCCTGTTGATGATCTCTGTCTGGCCATCAGTTTGGGGATGGAAAGCTGTGGACTTGGTGAGCTTGGTGTCCAGCATTGACCAGATGCTGGACCAAAATGTAATGAGCAACCTATTGTCCCGATATGAGATGATATATTGTGGGATCCCAATGTGTACCCACACTCATTCAAAGAATATTTTAGTAGTGGATTTTGTTGTGATATTCTTCTTGTAGGCCACCATAATGGCCATCTTCGAGAATCTATCGACGACCACAAAAACACAGTTGTTTCCATGCTTAGTAGAAGGAAGGCCTGACATGTAATCCATGGAGATGGATTCCCATGGTCGAATAGGGGTAGGCAATGGAGTATAGAGGCCTTTCTTCTTGATGGTTGGTTTGGCAATGGCGTAGGCAGTGCAGGATCTGATGCACTTCCTGACATCCTATCGAAGGTTTGGCCAATAGAAATACTTCTGCAGTACTGCCATTATTTTCTCATCCCCGAAATTCCCAACGAAATGAATGTAGTGCGCTTCCCAAATAATCTTGGCACACTAGCTTGAAGGAACACAAAGGTGTCCCAGGTGACATAATAGTGCATCTCGGAGGTGAAAATTTGGATCTCAGTTACCCTTCAAGAATGTCTTGTATATGTGGTCGAATTCTGGATCGCTCTTGTAGAGAAGAGACCAATCAGAAGTCTCATGCCCAAAAGAGTTGAGCATGGTGGTTATCACCATGATCGGTGGTCGGCTAAGGTAGTTTGCAACATTATTGGACCTTCCCTTCTTGTACTTGATGTAAAAATGAAACTGTTGCAGATATGTGGACCAGTTCTGATGGCGATCGTTCTGCAACTTCCCTTGTGTCTATATGAACTGTAGGGGTTGGTGGTCTGTGTGGATGATTGTTTCCTTCCCCAAAATGTAATGCTTCCATTGTTATAAAGACTTCACAATGGAATACATTTCTTTTTCATAAGTGGGATACTTTCGGACTGTGTCGGATAGTGTCTTACTGTGATATTCCATTGGATTCCCTTGTTGAGTAAGAATTGCCCCAATAGCATATTCAGAGGCATCTGTCTCGATCTCAAATGGTTGTTGCAAGTCTGGTAATGTGAGCACGGGGGCACAATAGAGGCGATGTTTCAATTCTGTGAACACCTTCTGTTGAGATTCCGAAAAAATTAATTTTTCTTTTGTTCCTCCCTTGGTGACTTGACTCAAGGGCCAAGTGATATGAGAGAATCCCAACACAAACCTGCAGTAGAAATTAACAAGACCCAAAAAGATGTGAAGCTCTTTTAGAGTGGTCAGGGATGGCCAATTCTGGATGACTTGGATCTTGGTTGGATTCACATGCACCCCATGCTCATCAATAATGTATCCCAGATACTGAACCTGGGTCATCCAAAAAGTGCACTTCTCCAATTTGGCACACAACTTGTGTTTCCGCATTGTTTGGAGGACCTGTCAGATGTGGTGGAGGTGCTCTTTCCAATTCTGGCTAAATATCAAGATGTCATCCAAGAACACTACTACAAATGAGTTGGTGAATGGCCACAATATGTTTTCCATTAGCCTCATGAAGGTTGTGGGAGCATTCGTCAACCCGAAAGGCATGACCATCCATTTGAAAAGTCCCTCCTTGGCTTTGAAGGCAGTCTCCCACACATCGAATGTTTCGATTGGTGCCTGGTGATACCTAGACTTCAAGTCAATATTTATGAAATATTTCTCCCCTTTGAGTTGGTCCAGAAGGTCATCAATTGGTGGGATTAGGTACCTATTCCAAACAATGATCTTGTTCAACACCCAATAGTCAATATAGAGTCTCCAAGTCCCATCCTTCTTCTACACCAACATGATTGAGCTCCCACAGGGTGATGAAATTGGCCAGATGTGACCTTTCTGCAGTAGCTCCTGAATCCACCTCTTGATTTCATTGTTCTCTAGAATAGAGCATCGATATATCGGTCCATTGGGCAGCGACGCACCTGGGGTCAGATCGATGGGGTGCTTGACCTGACAATGTAGAGGCACCTCTGCGGGTGAGGTGAAGATGCCCCAATACTCCTCCACAACCTTGTCCATTTGTTGTTGTCGTGTAGAGGAACCCTATATGGAGGTCGTGGCCACAATCTTCTTCTTTCCTTGATGATGGACCATTAGGAAAACAAATTTCTCGGTTTTGGAAATGAGCTTACTGCATTGTTTTGCAGTAACCAAAGAGATAGCGAAAGGCGGTGGTACCTCTGGTATCCTGTACAACTTATTTCCCAAGGTAACAATAACAGTGCGAGGTTGGGACTCATACATAGCATGTTTCTTCCACAAGTATGGTTGGCCTAATAATACATCAAAAACATCAATAGGAGCAATGCCACATATTACCTCATATGTGAAGGGCTTGATGTTGTAGGGAAGGCAACACTACTGGCTGGCGCGGAGATCCCATCCTTGGTGAGGCCACCCGATGGTGTATGGTTGTGGGTGTGATGTGGTCGGCAAGCCCAACTGCTTCATGACCTCTACTGAAATGAGGTTCTTTTGGCTCCCACTATCAATAATGAACTATAGAGGGGAACCCTTTACCCACATTTGGGAGTGAAAGAGATGCTCCTCCTCCTTTGGATATTTCGATTATTCCTTTTGGATCTTCATGGTGGAAAAGGTGGCATTGGGATCCGCATCGATAATTTTCTTCCCTTTTTCAGTCCCCTTCTCAGGTTATGATTCAATGTCATAGAATGCATCTGATTCATAAGTCCTCATCTTGGCTACGAGTGACTGTTTGGACCGACACTCACTTGTGTTGTGAGTGGATATCTTATGGAACTCACACCACTTTCCCATGTCCTTATTCAGCTTCGCAATGTTGTTCTTTGCTTGAGGCTTTGGCAGGTTGTCTTGAGCCGCCATGCCTTGGCTTTGTCCTTTGTTCTATGGTTTGGGGGAACCTTTCACTGGATTTTGATTCGCGGATCCAAAGTCTCGCTTCTTCTGTTTGAATTTCTTCTCAATCGTGGCAGCATACCGGTATGTCGTACCAAGCGAGGAGATGTCGAGGAAATCCATTTCCTCTTGAATGTATCTGTGCAGACAACTATGGTACTTTAGCACCAAATGTTTCTTCGAGTCTTTGATACCCAACTTTGTGCACAGGGTATGGAACAAATTTGTCATCTCATGCACATCTTGATCCCTTTGTTGCTACAGTGTAGTCCATTGTATGTACTTGTCCTCATATCTCCCCATGGGATAATATTGGCCACCTGCCTATTCCACTTGGACCCCCACCATTGTTTCTTTGATGGCATCTTAGAAAGAATTCCAAGTGGGTATGACCGAGAACAAAGAGCGTTCCTCCTCATCCTTTTTCTCACAATAGGTTTCCCACCAGTCCTTGACATCGGGGGTGGCTTTGAGCAGTGAAAAATAATCTTCTCCCAGTCGGAAAAGTCATGAACCGAGAAATATCCTTCTAATAGATTCAACCATATATCTACGGTGTATGCATCTATTTGGCCATCAAATATGGGAATTTCAAAGTTTACTTCTACCTTAAAAGGGGTTGCACCTCCAGAGTGGCTACTGGATGCAGATGTGCTGCCAGTGGACAATCGTTGAAGGATCTGGGTGAAGTTATCCATCATCGTGTTCCTTTGTTTTTCAAGGGCCTCCTCGAGCAATATTTTGATAGGATCCCTTGCTCCCTCATCTTTCTTTTCGTCCCCCATGGGCTATTGTTTGGGTTTGTGAGGTTGATCTTGCAAAGGTTCAACCAGATCGAGCTCTAACTCCTTATACCCTAACCTCGTTGGGGACATGAAAATAAGGATCGAGAAAGAGTAGACCACTCTGATACCACTGATACAAATTTATGCAGGAGCGCAACATAATACATAAATAACCATGAATACAAAGATGTAGCGGAAATAACACTTCATTTCATTAATATCAAAGAACTGAAATTTGTTTACAGACAGAATGGAAACAAACTAGCTAAGGCGTAGGTAGCTTATCTTTGAGAAGAGATGTGGCGGCTATAGGCCTCTAAAATCTGTGTTACAATGAGGCTCGAGGGTTTATATATTATTAAGAAACAATGGAAACCATAAACATCCAACAACCTAACCCTAGGAGATGAAACACTAGAATATGTGCCCCATCGGGGTAAATTGGTACATCAATTTCCCTGGGTCGTAACTTTGGCATACTATCTCTGTTTGATGCACATGATACATTGTTAGAAAGATCTATCTAAGGACTACAACCGTTGATTGAAAATATGAAGGTTTGAAACAAACTCATATTCGTCAGACGTTTGATTCCCCAAAAATATCGTTTACACCCTCAAAACGGCTCCAGAAGTTCAGGACCCAAAAAACTGCCAAAAATAGTAAATTGTGATACAATTAAGGAAACTAAAAAAACTGAAAGAAACAATGGTGGGAGTCCAAGTGGAATAGGCGGGTGGCCACCAAAATCCACTTGGATAAAAAACACCCCATGTCTATAATGGAGTTAATAAAAACATTTGAGATATCATAAAAAAAATCCAAAAGATATGCAAAGCAACGTGAGGACAATAAACCAGCTCAACAATTGTTCAAAAGAGAGATGCTCCATGAAGATACTCAACATTACCACAACAATACCATCAAAGTTACAATCAATAGATATTCAAGGGAATCTAATTATTACACTTCATGAAATTAGTCAACCTACAAAAGTAATACATGTGATAGAAGAGAAGTCGGGATCAATGCATACAATATTACCAAGCTATTGAAATAATCATTTCAATGGTTCAAAATTCAATCCCAAGTATTCAAGACAAAGAAGATATCCTAAGGTATATCAAATAAATTCTCATTAATTTTACCTGATGCAATCACCAACACTATATGCATAGTATGAATTTATTCCAATTACCCATGCCTTTTATTCATTACATATCCATTTCTATACCATCCATTTTACCTATTATTCATTCCCTCCATATTACAATTTCCATCTACTAATTCACTATTCATTCCATTTACATCCATTATATACAACCATCCATCAACTCAAAACCACTTTACATATCCCATTCATCCAAAATTTACCTCACTTCATACTCCCTCAAATCATCCACATGATTCTCCACCAATAGAATAGTTCTATTGGACACTGCAGAAGTGTCCATCTATAGTTTTTTACACTTAGTTTAAAAGAATACTGCTTCAAAAGTGTTGACCTATAGGTTCCTACAAGAGTCTATAGAAGACTCGTTCTACAATCATGCTAACCAATTATTCTATAGGAACATATAGAAATATGAACCTATATACAATCCCTACAAGAAATTGCACCTATATATGTTACAATGTCACCACCTTTTATAGGAATTTGCAGATGACACCAGGCTGTAGAATCACACAAATAAAGAAAAGGGTTTACTACATGAAGTCATAGAGACCAATAATCCAACTCCAAATCATTATTTCAACCTACAAGAAGGTTTCCAAAATCCATAATTTTACCTACAACATGCAAATCATTCCACCATCAAAATGCAAATCAAATACTTACTATAAAAAATTCACCAAGAGTAAAGGTATGTCACATATACTAGTTTTAAGTGGTTATATTTTTTATATTTGCATATCATATCATATGTTCATTCAAAATATCACCCTTAGTTCCATTATTCCTTCTCAACATAGTTGTTGAAAACTAAAGTTGGAGGGGAGAGAACATTGTGTGGTGACACAAAGCATGTGACATGAAACATGCCAATGAACTTCAATCAAAAGACACAATCAAAAAAAGAACATGGGTTCACATCAAGATAAGGCATCATAATAATTTCATGATAAAGGCCTTTTCTTAATGATAGTACAAGTTTAAGCAGCACCGTGGAGTCTTGGAGTAGTTCAAACAATAACACTTTTCTTGTTTCATGTTGAATATTGTCCAAGGTTTGGGAAGAGTCATGTCTAGTTTGCAACACGATGAGAACTACATGGTTGGAAATGGAAGAAGAAAAGTGAGTTGTCTTACTCAAATTGAGTAAGTTGGCCATCTCTCTCTCTCTCTCTCTCTCT
>SNQJ01S0154263.1:593-20769 GCA_010110895.2 Picea sitchensis
AAATTGTTGTCATAAATGATGATGAAGCTTTGAACTTAAATGAAATGGAGATGCAATCTCCCACTTGGCTTGAGAGTGAAAGGCGAGATAGCATGGATGTTGAAGTGACTGAAGCTAAAGTGTGCATTGAAGGTTGCAAATAAGTTCTGTCTTTTTGTTGTCGTAAATTTAATTTTGAAGAAAATGTTAATGAAGCAGGAAGAAATTTCCATGTATGTTGTCACTAGCTAACACCTATATGACTTACTCTTCCTTTGGGCTTGGAATGACTATTAGGTCTTGATATTGATATTGTATTTTTTTTTTAAATACCTACACAAAGGTGGAAATTGTGACGTCTTTCACTCTCTTACCGTCGCTATTTCCACATCCAAGACGTCTCTCTTTCCACCTCCAAGATTGTTGCTCCCATAGCAACCACGTCGGAGCTAATACCTCGTCCTGTCGGTCTTGCCACCTTCAGAACGTCTCTCTTTCCACCTCTGAAACGTCTCTCTTGCCACATCTGAAACGTCTCACTTGCCACATTTGCAACGTCTCACTTGCCACGTTTGAAACATCGGTCTTGCCACGTTTGAAACGTCTCACTTTCCACGTTTGAAACGTCGGTCTTGCCACGTTTGAAATGTCTCACTTGCCACGTTTGAAACGTCGGTCTTGCCACGTTTGAAATGTCAGTCTTATGACGTCAATATGGGGCTGGGCAATCCAATTTATGATGACACGTGGTGTCATATAACGTCGCAATATAGACGAAAACTAGGTCGTCGGAAAAACGACGTCATGTGAAACGACGTTTGAGGGGGTCTGAGGTTTGTCGGTCTTCCGACAATAGAAAGTGGCAATTGCGTCGAACACTCCATTAGAATTTGACCCAAATGCAGTAGTGTTGGTCTAGCTTCCGCCTTAGCGGCAGTGGGGGTGGCTCCAGATCGACCGGTGGCAGGTCGAGAAGCCTTCTCGACCGGCGGATCTCCTGATCCTCCACTGTGTGAGAAGATTGGAGACACACTAAGGCCTTTCTAACCAATTGAGAAACAAACACACTCTATCAAAAAATTCCTATGAGATAAAACAGGCATTCACTAGCTAGTTGGAAGAACAGTTACAACAACCAACACTAGACCAACTTACCGGTGCAAGTGAAACTCGAATACGGAAGCACCCTCCAGATATAATCTACAAAGTGTGGCCGGATGTATGTCCTAGGTACTGCGGTATACCCTCACAGTCACCTGTGTAAGTCACGAGAATGATAGGCAACTAGGTTGCCAGCTCGCGAACAGTTGTCAGGCGGGTACAGTCGACAATCGGGTGGACCACAATGAGCAAGGTATCAACCCTGAAACCTATCCAGGGTATCGAGAGCAAGTGTTCTGGAAGACAACTAAGGACCTCGAACGGATTCGAGACCCATGAAGCTCTGTGGCAAGTGCTAACGACGAAATCCTGGGACAAGCCCTCTATATGCGTTCCCCACTATGCTTGGTCTGGTTTTGGAGGGGTTATCTCTGCTACCTTTCCGCACACGACCTCTTTTGTATCCCCTATGTTAGAAGGGGGTCCTAGACAACTTTCACGGTAACTGGACTTTGAACACTCCCTAGCTCAGACCCTTATGTTTGTGTTTGGTATCCTTGAAGAGTTTCCTCTCCAACCTAAATCAAGGCTCTAGACTTGTTGGTGTACCCTACAAAACATAAAGTCTAAAAGATTTTATTTAAACGTTTATTTTAGTGGTTGTTTTTAAAGTCATAGGAGATGATAATGAAACCAATGATGTTTTATAGCGACGAAAAGAAGAACATGCAAAGTGATTAAAACAAAACTACTTCTTCAAAAAGAATTTACTTTAACCAACTTTTCAAAATTTCTTTCTAAGATATTTTGATAGAAAACTGAAAACATGCTTTCACTCGACTACGAGCTACTTATTGTCTTAAGTCAATCAGCCAAGAACTTATGAAAATGAACTTTTTCTTGATAATCTGTGCAAATACTTGACTACTTAACCAAAAAAAGAAAAAAACTACTCTTTTTTTTTTATTGTGCCTCAAAAAACAAGAAAAACTAAAGCTGGAAGCTTTTTCCTTTTCTGAAGCAAAAACAGTAAAAAATCCAAGACAAGACAAGGCCAAGAAAATTTTTTGGCCAACCACTGACCGTGAGGAGATACTGACAACCAAGAAGGCAGATCAAACCGACTCACTATCTCATCAAAAAACCTAAAAAAGAAACAGAAGAAGACTTTGAATGAAAAAGAAATCCATAATAGAATTCAAACCTAGGTTAAGTTGCTATGACAGAGACCACATTCAGACAAGAAAGACCCTGGGAAGTAAAACTTGATAGGGAGGAGGATGACTGCCTCCAAAAACTTTTTTTGACAGGTACGTGACTATCTCTTCAACAGCTAGCGTGCATACATGAGTTGTAGAAGGACAGGGCGCGTGTGCATGTGCGCAGGCCTACTACAGGCCGCACGTGCCTCTGAAATCCTTCAAAAAAAAAGAAAGGAAGTAGCTAAGCTTCAACATAGGATACTGGTATTGAACACCAACACCCCTTAAAAAAACAAAAAAACTTACTTTGATGCAAAGAGGCAATAAAAATATAGTGAAACAAAGCTAATCCTAAGGTCTTTACCTAACTATGGACTATTCAATCAGAGACCTAGAAGGACCCAGAAGATCCCTGAGAAGGATCACTTCTGTAGGGAAGAGGATGACTGCCTCTTCCTGAGAAGGATTTCCTGGGTTCTCAGACACACAGCTAGCACTTCATCAGCAGGTGTACATACGTGGGTTGACTAAAGGAAGGGTGCGTGCATACGCGTGTTGTACCACTACAGGGCGCATATGCCTCTTAAGACTTTCCAAAACAGAAAAGAAATAGTCTGGTAAGTAGAGCAGGGAAGACTGGTATTGAGAACCATAACCCCTAGACACTCAGACTTCTTTCAGAAACTCAAAAAAGGCAGTAAAACCAATTTCCAAATACGCAATAAAAAATCCCCAAAGAACCCTAGAGAATGCCCAGTGGAGTCGCCAATTCTGATGTGAGCGGGAAATCCCGCTTACGGACTTAGCATTTAAGGGCTCTAATCATGCATGCATAAAATGACCATTTAAAGGGCTCTACTTTTTCCTATTCTCCCAACACAAAACCCCACATTCATGCAATACAAAGGTGCAAACAAGATTAGGTAAATCTACCTTAAATCCTTCATTTGATGTCGATCCCTTCACTTTCACTCGCTCCTTGACTGCAAGCCTCCTCCCAAAGCTGACCTGCATTCACACATGGACAAACAGAGAGCTGCAAACATGCATTTCATATACTAATTGTTGGGTTAGATGTGACAATATCATAAAATAAATACACAATTTGAACACATGATATGTTGGGATGAAAAAAGTATTCCTTTTTTGTATTAATCTTCACAAAAGTAAACTTACAATATGTGGTCGGCACTGCTCCTCGAACCTGGTCCTGGGCTTCTCTTCACAACACACCAACTACTCAACCTCACAATACAATTTCACGAAATTGGGGCAAAGGGGGGATAAATTTGGGCAAAGTTTCTATGCTCTTCTTTTTTATTTTTTCAAATGGGAACCCTACCCCTTCTTTTATAGGTAGTTATCTGGTTGAATGACTGGCCATAAGCAGTCAAACAGTTTTAGCAATTTCCTGAAACTCTGTTTCCCATCTGCAACTTTCCATTTTTCGTGCTTTTGTCAATATACGCGGGTTGTAGAAGGCATGCATGAGTATTGATGTGTGAATACGCGGGCTGTAGAAGGCCAGGGCCCGTGTGGCTCAAAAAACAGGGCTTTTTAGAAGAGCTTGGCTCAAGAAATTGGCAAATAGTAGGGTCTGAGGCCAGGTATGCAGGCTGGGTGAAAATTAGGCTTATAACACTGGGTGCTTAAACAGCCTAATTTTGACGGTTTGATTTGCTTATTTACCTCTAATCAACAATCTGTGGGTATTCGGACTCATTGCCATCGGAATTCCCAACCACATAGGTTGATCTCCCTTCCAACGATGATATCCCCATGGATCATCCACCAAGATCTAACAGTCCTCATACTTAAGGTTCTAACGGCTACCATTATGTTGAAGTCTCTATCCATTCGACGGTTACTCTTCTCTTGGTCATCCATTCCACATACCAACAAATGGGGCCCACAAATTCAATGGTTGAGATTAAATCTCTCCCCCATCCCAATCAACGGTCATCCTTTGTTCTCAGAGTTGCTTCCCCCTCAGAGTGTCTCTGCATCGGCTCTATGAACTACTCTGAGTAGTTCCTTTCAACCACACAATATCTTATGGATCAAAGGATCCTCATTCATCTAATCCTACAAACACTATGCTTTTTTGGAGTTAAGGCATATTGTCGATCAATGTTTTCAAAATTCCCCCTCCTCGAAGAAATTCTTGTCGAATCCAACGTTTAGGCTCTCACGGCATACCTCACGATGGATTGCTAGTCCTCAGAATTCCTATCGTTGGACTCATATTTCCGTTCTCCTTCTGGACCTCTGACGCCCCTTCCTCCTACCATATCCTTTCTAGACCCAATGCTACAGATTTATCCCTCATCACTCTCTGATAGATAGACGATTTTGTCGACTCGAAGCTCTCCCCATCGGAGTCCAAGTACTACCTTACTTTAGTTATTCTGAAAGTGGCACCTCTCGACCAACGGTCAGGATCTACTCACTTCACTGAGTCAATGACTACAAATCCACTCTCCTTAAAACATCAGTTACCTCTAGGGTAATAGTCTGATTCTAGTCTTAAACCTTTCAAAGTTTTTTATTTGGTCTTTCTAAGGTTCTACCATACTTCTAAGAGCTTTGGAATTCCAGGTTTAAACTGGCTGAGGTGTTCCTTTAGGGAATTGGATGAAAGATTTCATGTCATGCAAGCTTTCCACCTAAAACAAGTGACATATCACAAGGATTAAGACTCTCAACCCCTTACCAGGACTCTCCAGATACTAGGGTACTCCTGTCTCTTTTTGAGTGAATATTTTTTCCATATCTTGCAAGATTTCATCCTAAGATTCAAGATTTTCAAGGACACGGACCATCTCGACTTGACTTAACCTCATGAATTAACATATTTATATAGTGAAAGAAAACAAGCACATTACATTTCACACAGGAATTCCATACATCATTTAGATGCATTCATATTTTCCATTAAACCAAAAGAAAACCCATTTACATCATTACAATGCATTAAACAGTCAAGTTAGACACTTATTTGTTCAAAGGAAGTGTCAACAACCAACTGAATGAGAGAGGGCGTATTTCCTCCCAACCTTAGGCCATACTGTAGAGTACCTTCCTACAATCTTCCACCCCCATGCCGAGTAATGATATCATAAGGGAATTATTCGGTTGGTCTTCAAATCAATATGATCCAAGAAGGTTACTCTCCTTCCCCCTTTAACAATAGCATGAGTTATCCCATTCCCAATGAGCTCAGGGCATCCACAATATTATCAGGTAGTTTATCAATTAGATGTCCTCTGCACAAGGGAGTCCCTTCTCTTTTATACAGTCCCTCAGAGACCTCCCCTTATCAGTGTCAGTTTCTATCCAATAAGTACCAAGTTATAGTCATTTATCTCTCCAGTCTAGATCTGGGTCTCCTTCGTTTCAGGGTGATCATGAATATTTTGGACGAGCTTCCTATTTTCTTCAAGGAAATCTCTCCATTTACTTCTCTTTCTCAGATTTGTGCGATTGAACTCCTATGTTCATCACACCATATGTATGTGAGTCTGCAACTCACCAACTCTCCTCTGAGCCTTTCATTGTTGCTAATTCTTCCTCTTCTTCTGCATAGGTTCTCTCTCTTTGCGTGTCTCTTAAGCCTCTTCTCTCTCTCTTTCTTTGTGTGCATCTCTCGTGCGTGACACACTTCTCTCTTTTTCTTAGTGATGTTTTTCACCTTTGGCCTCTTCCTCTGCTAATCCTTGGGACTCTCGTGGATTCTGTCAGAAGCGACCTCCAGTCAGGGATCTGAATTATGAAGGGGCAATCCAATGGGTGTACTTCTGTCAGGTTTTTTAGTTTACCCTTGCCTCTTCAAGAGATCAGATATTTCAATAGTATTAATTGCCTCAACTACTAATCTTGCTTTCCATAACTCGTCATGTGGCTCCATATTGATCTGGGTAAGCTGGTAGGTGCGAGTTGATGTCTTGCAAGCATAAGTTGTCTTCTTAAACAAGCTTCCTATTTTCTTCTCTAAACATCTCATATCCACCTCACCTATCCACTTCATCAATTCCACTTGTGATATCATGGCTAGTACTTTCAAGGCTTTTCCCTCTCAGTTAGTTGCCTAATGTTTTTATTAATCAAAACATGATTACAAGATTCATAAACAAAACCATATGAAGTCTTAAGCATAATTATAATCATGGGGGGAGGGGACATGGTGTTACAGAATGTTTAGGTAATCAAGAATCTGAGTATGTATTTTACCCTCCCAAACCAAGTCAAGTGATTCAAAAACTCCTTTGCTCACATCAATTTCCACTATAACCCTTACCTTCGAGCGTAATACCAACGACAAAAAACTATCCTCCTCCAGGATGTTTTTACCCAACAAATCTCTAATGTCTTAGATCATAGGCTCAAACCAGAATTCCATTGGAAAATTCAACAGCTTCACCCATATAGGTGTACTTCCACTGAATTCATTTTTTGGATCAAATAATGGAGACCATGGTTTCACACATAAAATAGAAATATCTAGAAACCAAGGCCCCTTTAGAATGGCATATGTGTCCTCAACAGAGAAAAAGCTATATCCTATCCATCCTATAGATAAAACATGATAAGTTGGCCTGTAGCCGAGAACTGAGAACCAATTCTCACTAACCCACTTTCGAAGCTAATCCATACCCACTCTACTTCCTTGAAATTTTCCCATAATGTTTTTGCTTGACAGGTCCAGAATTTGATCTACTTTGTTATCAGATAGGGTTGTCAGGGCCATAGGTGTGTGTCAATATACCCAAATCTGTAGTGTTGCCCCATCTCTATCTTTTTCGCAGACCAAATCTTAAATTTTTCCTCCTTCGGCTTGTAAATCGTTCTTTGTTTGCCCTTGTTTGTTTGTGTGCCCTAGTTTTCCTTACATATCTTACCCAAGTGAAATCTTGGCCCCAAGCCCCTCTGTTTTCTCCAAGGGTGAGCACTCGCATCCTGTGTTTTAGTCATTGGTCTCCCTGTTTTCTTAGCTCACAGCCAATCGTCCAAATCCTTGATCGTGCAGACCGTAGCCATGAACACAAAGGGAAGCTTTCTTAGCAGTCTATTTTGGGATTGAAGCATAAGCAGAAGGTAGTTTTAATATTTCAACGACGAAGACTCCCAGAACAGTCCAAATCAATAGCTCATGGGCATTTAGGAGTGCCAACTTGCACGAAGTATAGCGCCAGAGCAAAAGGCCCCAAAGTGAGTATGAACCATTAATCTTAAAGGGGTTAGGTGGCAGTCGATCCAAGCCTTTGGGTAAATGAGCTTCGAGAGATTTGAAATGAGAAATGCTTAGAAGTCCCGAAGAGCCAAAGCCGCCAAAGCGCCAAATTTGTCGAAGTTGTTGAAGTGGTCGAAGGCCCGAAATAGATCTAAGTCATTGATCAGCAAGAGCCACGCGTCATCAGATCTATCACTCCGAGAGTTTTACTTCAAGAGTTTTTAAATGAGAAACATTGCAAAGTCCCAAAGGGCCAAAGCCTGAAGCGCCCGAAGAGAATCTGAGTCATCGATCAGTAGGAGCCACTCATCGCCAGATCCTTCACTTCGGATAAAAGCAGCAGAAGACAAATGGAGTTTGAGAATTGAAATTCCCGAAGGCCAATCCGCAAAGCAAATCTTTACCGTTGTTTTGAAGGGCAAGATCTGATCCATCAATCTAAAAAGTGTCAGAGTTGAGTCGTTGATCAGAGGGCCTAATCTTAGATCACAAGATCAACGGTCACACCAAATTTTGGGGTCGGAAGGTGCGCACATTTTAAAATCTCGGGGGAGGGCCGCAATCAGAATTGTGGTTTTTAGAAAGGGACGTGTGGCAGTTCATGGTGAATTGTGGGGACAAAAGTGGTTTGCTTTCAGACCACCCTTGGTAGTGCCCGCAATCGCACAATTGTGTAGGGTCATGGCCCTATAAGGATACTAAGCTCGTTGAAGAACTGTCGTTAGGGTTTCTAGCAGGAGCAGTTACTAAAGCATTGCCGCTAGGGTTACTAGCAGGTGCAGTTGCAGAAACCCTAAACCTCTCGTTCAAGCACCTTAAGTGAAGGGATTGACCTAATTTTCGGATAGACTAGTGCACCCTAGCCTAGCGCATCTCCTGGTACTCTCAACAAGCCAAGACATCAAGTTTGAGCTTTTGGTCAAATCTAGGGTTGACCAAGTCAAAGCAACCATGGCTTACTCTATGAAGTCAGAAAACAAGTTAGATGGAGCTTCTAACTTCAGAGCGTGGAAGACAAGGATTGACCTCATCCTTGCCAAGAATAAAGTGTTGTATATCGTGAAAGGAAAGATCATGGAACCAGAGTTTGAAGAAGGAAAAGAGAAGGAACTGAAGAACATTGCAGTTATGGAGAAGTTCAAGGACAATGACATCAATGCCATGAGTATCATATTGGACTCTATAAAAGACCACTTGATACCCTACATCTCCCATCTTGATTCATCTAAGAAGATGTGCGATGCCCTAACAAACCTCTTCTCGGTCAGAAACATTGGACAAGTAATGAGTATGAAGAATGAACTCTGTGATATGAAGATGAATGATGATGACAATATAACATCATAATTTGTGACGATCTCTCAGTTAAGAGATCAACTAAAAGCTATTGAAGAGATCACCTTAGAGAAGGAACTGGTAAATATAGTACTCAATGGTCTTCCCAAGACTTGGGATGCATTTGCCGCAAGCATGAATACAAGGAAGGAGTATCCTACATTTGAAGAACTATGGACTTGCTAGGCACAAGATGAATCAAGGATTAGTGCAAAAGAGAAACCTCAAAAGAAATACGATGATCAAGCCTTCACAACGAGATTCAAGAATTCCAGGAACAAAAGAAAGTTTGGAAAGAAGCCAAATCAAAAGAAGGATATGTCAGAAATACAATGCTTCAACTATCGAAAATATGGTCACTACAAGAATCATTGTCCCGAGCTGAAGAAAAGGAAGGAGACACATAAAGCATCAGTTGTCGAAGAAAGGAAACCCTCAAGGAAGACTAAGCAGGATAAAGCAGACTTCTTCCTCTAAAGACAAGGTAACAATATTCTTCATAGTTCTTGTACATACCTTGTTTGCATAGTCTCTATACATATCTTGTATATCTATTTCTTAGAAGATAATATGTTCCAAGAGAAACTATACCTATGGAAGAACAACAAGATAAGGATTGCTATCATTATGACTACAAGTCAGACAATACACATGAAAGTATGAAGTACATCAAACAATTCATGTGGAAGTTTTTACATAAGTAACAGCTGCAAGATAAGCTGAAATCAAAATCAATCTTGAAGAAACCTAGAAGAAGTAAAAACAGAAAGAAGTCAACAATCAAGAGGAAATTAGAGAAAGACTTATGACACTTTGCAGAAGGCAATAAGGATGCAGACAGAAGCGTGGATTATGTTAGATGGAGGGAGCCAATTATATACTTCCAAAAGAAAAACATGCACTCNACTCATACATGAAGCAAGGATTAGGAGGGAGCTAATCCTATGATCCATTGAAGATGATGAAGTATATATCCATGGTAGCAGCCATGAAATGTTGTACGTGTTCAGTTTGACTTTAGAAGAAGCCTTCTTTGAAAAGAAGCCTTAAAGTATCCCTGGTTGTCCATCCACATTCATAATCCTATGATGAAAGAAAGAAGTGGAATCTTTAGGGCATGGAATCTATAGAAAACTCCATGGACCCAAGAGCTAAAGAGAAACATGAGGAAGAACATGAAGATTCCAAGAAAGAAAGAAAAGCCAGAATAACCAGTCATTATATCGAGAATCACAAGATTACCAGCCTGATTTGAACTCACTAAAAGCAATCAAGCAGAGGAACTGAAAGTTGTGATGAAGAACAATGTATGAAAAGACTTATGAATGTAAGCATTGCGACAACTTATCACATGGATGAGTACATTAGACATCCAAAGTCATAACATTACTAAAAGTATCTACTCAACTTTAGACATTGAAAATTGAAAAACTATTGTAAGGCTCTACTTGACTTTTAGCATCTTGAAAGGCTCTATAGCCTCAGACCTTTGAAAGGATCTCAAGCCCTAGGTAATATACAAGTGTCAATTGGATGTAGCTCGAGCGGTTGTGAGAAAAAGTCATTACCCTCCCCACTTGGGTTCAAATCCCACTTTGTGACATGTTTGCTCTTAATGAGCTAATTGTTAACAAGCCATATATAAGTTATTCATGGGTTGATGACTTGGCCTTATGCCCTGAAGAATCTAGGGTTTACCATGGGTACCATCCTCATAATGAGGGGAAGTGCTTGGGCAGTTTTCTGTGGGATATGTTACCTATAAAAAATACATACACATTTAAAGTAACTATAATGCACCCAAGGAGGATGATATGGGGTACCTAAGGGGATAGTGAATGTAATGTCGTCATAATCATGGAATGGAATAGACCGACTTGATAGTTGGTGGATAATAAATAGGCCAATTAGGTAGTTAGAAAAAATAATATAATAATAAGGGGTAGTTGCCATAGGCCATGGGAATACTCATGAAAAAAGTATACATACACATGAGTATCATTGTATTGAAATATGTTGGATGTTGATTCTTGTAGCAAGCACAACTTGTGGAGAGATTTGTTCCATAAGAAGTATTTGATGGTGTTACCCTACCTTGAGGATTCTTCTCTATGTTCTTGTGTGTATTACCGTGTGGATGTATTTTGGTATTTTTGAAATTTAAGGGTTTTATCTTGTTTCTGATTCAATTTAATGGTCATGGATCACTACAATAACCAGTAAAAATTTTGGTGAGAGTATTATTTCATCCTCGACTCATAATTGTAAATCCCGGTGGTAATCCTTCATGGTTGTGGGCTTCCACAAGGTGCATAATCAATAGATGCTTTGAATTGAATATATTATCCGATCATCTCATGCTCACAACATATCACATAACAATGAACTCATGCTCATCATAAATTGTCTTGTCAAAACACAATTATCGAACATTAATTAATACACATGCTACACCACGATTTCTAACAAGCATATCAATTGCGTTCATGGAAATCCACATATAATAATTAATAAATCACACATCATAATTATAACAAATCATAATCAATATCATCATGTTAATTATGTGAATGGAGACAATCTGCGTATTACAATTTATCCATAAATACATCAAAATCATTAAAATGATGTATATATAACCAAACATAATAGTAAAATGTATTATCTCACTCAATATCTAGTAAATATCACAAGTGCAAATTACATATCTAAACTATCACATACACATATTCTATTTCAAATATTTAAAATAAATAGAATAAATTAACAAAATATTACATATGCCTCTCTTTCACATATCTTCCCTTCATAAACATAAAAATAAAAATAAAAATAAAAACAATAACAATAACAATTTTAATTATATCTTATAAAATATAAATACATAATGTTTTTCTTTAAAAACCCACCATAGCCATTGATGGGATGTTTTTCTAATCATAAGCTAGAGAGAAGTATACCTCACATTTTATTTAACACCAAAGCAAGCAAANAACAATTTTAATTATATCTTATAAAATATAAATACATAATGTTTTTCTTTAAAAACCCACCATAGCCATTGATGGGATGTTTTTCTAATCATAAGCTAGAGAGAAGTATACCTCACATTTTATTTAACACCAAAGCAAGCAAAAAAATAGAAATGAAAAGCTTAACAAGTAACCAAAAACATTTACAAAGTTTTCCAAACCAACTTCCATTTTGGTTTTATATGATTTTTTATTATACTTTCAAAGTTTTATTAAATTACAAGTATGATTTGAGCATACTCTCCACAATTTATTAAATTACAATTATGGGCGTATTGGGAAGGTCATTTTGCGTTTGCATGAAGTTTCATAAATTGCAACATAAATCATAAAAACTATTTATCCATACCAATAAAAATTAAATTTATCTAAAATTTAGAATTTTAGAAATAATATATGAACGTGTAATAAGTATAAATTTTAGTAAAATGTAGATTTATAAAAACAATATATTAACGTGTAATACGTAAAGTAGAGAGTAGTTTCCTTTGCAAAGAGTATTGGTTTTTATTATTATTTTTTAATCAATCTTATTCAAGTTATATTGGAATCTTGATGTTACTAAACACAACCATACATTGTGATTGTCTACTTCCTTGAGACAAATTGATAAGAATATTAAATATTAAATATCAATCAAGTCACATGAACCAATACATAATCTAATATATCTAGATAAGCTACACCATGCAATTTCAAATCAAAGCTAGGGAATGCAATTTCAAATCAAAGCCAGGGAATAGATTCGTTATTGATAAATAGCATTTCATTAATCATTCACTAACATTATCTGGCCAGTGGAGTGAAGCAAAATTGCATTGTTTCACAATACAACCTTAACCCTAATGTTTATTGGTATTATTGGGACTTTAACTACAATGTTATTGATTAACTTGAAAGTTATTGCCAAGTTTAGGAACACTGAGGGTTGGTCGGAAGAAATTAATTGTAATATAGGAGTCAAGCAAGGTTGTCTCCTATCCCCTACCCTTTTCGTCATCTATATTGATAAGTTAGAAGATTGTTTGGAGGACGCGGGTTGTGTTGGCTCGACTCTCGTTAGTATAGTCATCATATTCCTTCTTTATGATGATGATATTTTTCTTATGGCAAAGAGTCCCTGTGACCTAGGTAAGCAACCAATAACCCTCACGGACTTCTTTTATAGCATGGGCATGACTGTGAACACTGACAAAACAAATATTATGATAATTAAATCCAAAAGGATCAAATACAATACTTTTTTTTATGACAACAATAGATTGGAGGAAGTGCCTTCATACAAGTATCTTGGAATCGATATCCACCACGAGCTCAATTGGAACTATAGCATTGAAAAAATGGTAAATGGAGGGTGGAAAGCTTATTATGGGCTCGAAAACAATTGTAAATCAGCATACCTTATATGGATGTGAAGTTTGGGATTGCACACTCTCGTCACTCCAGTTATCTTATATGGATGTGAAGTTTGGGGTTGCAGTATATCTAGATTATCCTAGAGAAAGATTGAATAGACCCAAAAGAATTTTATAACTTATAATCTCAAAATTAAGGGCAATACACCTTATCCTATCATCCTCATAGATGCAAGTATTTCCCCCATTGAGAACATTGTTATGATTAAATACCTAACGTACAAGAACAAGATAAACAACATGGATAACAAGAGGCTCCCCAAAATTGCTTCAAACTCTAGCCAAAACCACCAGCAACTCAAGCAGGGATGGCATAAAGATGTCAAATCTTGGCTAAGTCATTGGGGAATACAAAAAGAAACCATCATGCAGAATATCGATAATATTACAAATATTATCACTTCTAAATTTAAGGAGAATATGTGTTGTGATAAAGAATTAGCGAATAAAAGGAAATTAAGATACAACAAGGAGGTGGTCAACCCTAATTTAGAAGATCAAAATTACCTCTTAGTTTTGAAAAGTGCAAAGGAAAAAATCGACATTGCTAAAATAAGAACAAACTCTCATGAGCTACATAGTGAGATTGGGCACTGGACAAATCCCAAAACACCATGGGAAGAGAGAATATGTCACCTTTGTAACACTAAGCGGGTAGAAGATGAAAAACCCTTCCTCTTGGATTTCCCTTCCTATACCCATGTTAGATCCTAATTTAAAAATATCTTCCACATTATCGACCTTCCTAACCTCCGAAGTCATCAAAACTATGGTGATCTTGGAACGTTTCTCTCAATTATTTTTTAGCATAGAAATACAATTTTAAAGAAATTGAAGTAATCTCTTACCTTCTTAAAGTCCAATACACCAATTGGTCTCAATGGACATCAATCATCATCGTCATCATCATCACAATCATTGAGCAATTGTAGATTGAGACCTTGCATTCAGTGAGACAAATATTTGTCACACACACACACACATATACATACATACACACCATCACCAAATTACTAATGGTAATGGGTATATAGCGAAAACGTTTTAGGTGCTTATCCTAGCACAATACATGAAACATAGAGGCATATATCAAACAACTTTGAGGTGTGTTTCTTAGCATCACACATAAAACATATATACAGTCGCAGAAACAATAACAAGATCAATCAACCTTTATCAAACACCTTCTAGGTGTTTGTGCTAGTTGTGGTTGTACGTAGATAGATACAATCACACAAATAATTGATGTACGTAATTATATAGTTTATATGTTGGAAGTAGCTTGAGAATTAAAACACCCCGATTTAGATTCAATGTTATAATGTTCATACCTATATATTCATGAATAAGTATTGTTATCCCCCCCATGCCTAGGGGTAACTAGAAGAGATCATGTCTATTAGCATGAAATAGAGAACATGATCTACACCATGATGATGATGATGATCAGTATGTCCACAAATGGCAGCCCAAAAACCCCCCTCATTTTCCTCCTAGCACAGATCAACTAAGGCTCATCACATTCAAGAAACCTAGAGAATGGAAGATGGTAATATATTGTCACCATGAGGTATGCTAGTCCTTCTTTCATGCAAATTTTCGTACTTAATTCGTCAGGGATGTGGATGAGGATATTTGGTTGAAGTTGGATAATGGATGACTGGTTTGGGAAATTGTGTCATTTTCCTTGTTTCACCTTGGTGGTCAGCTTATGTGCCCTAGTCCTGTGTTGTCATCGCCCAGGGAAAAGGGGTACTATTGGGGAGCCCTCCCAAGGGTAATGTTTCGTTCCTACCATACTTAACACTTCCCATCTTGGATCCTATCATATTATACTAAACTTCAGCTAGGTCCATTCTCTCATGAGAAGAGGGGTTGAAGGCCCAGAGGTTGTTTCATGGCTACTATAAAAGAATAAGAAAATGATGCTATAAAAGAAAGTGAACATAGCAAAGCAGGACCACCAAAAGTTGGTCCAACTTGAGCTCTACTCTTTCAGTGCTCTCCCCGGTCCCAAAAAATTAATGCTATAGCTTGAAACCCTATATAAAACGAGACCCATAAATTTTCAAATATAAATGAAAGCATGTGCTAGAAAAACGCAAAAAGGGGTTTGGAAAAAGGTGGCACACTAATATGGGGTAACTCGAGAGCAAGTGCACCCTCCACAAAGGTCCTCATAGAGATGGATTAGCACCATAATCCATGAAGGAAGCCCTGAAACCATATCACTTTCACACTTACTCTTGGTGGGTTTTTACTTTTCCTTGTCATTCTCTGGACCTATCCCTCTACCTAGGTTATTTTATTTCATGTCTAGGTGGCACACCTAATAGGGTTGGATGAAGACCCTCCCATACTTAAAATTGGTAACTCACATGGGGTCCTAGGCTGGTGTGATGTTTGAAAGGGATACTAAGGTGAATTATCTTACATGTCTTATATGTTAAGCTGCAACTTACTTTGTGTGTTTTAAGGACTCATGTTTCTTGTGAACTTTGCCTAACGATGTTTTATACTTTGGCTTGTTTTGGATGGCCTTGAAATGGTTCTTGAGAGACATCCTAGGCTTGTACCCAGGACATTGTGCCTTTATTGCGGGACTTTGGCACGTGTGGTGGAGAGAAGTGGGTCATCTAGTGACTCACCACCCTCAGACAGTGTCTCTCACATTCTCAAAACCTTGGACAATGGACAGATGGGATTTTTTTGAGTAGTTATGGTGATTATGCAACAAAAATGGGTTAGGTAGAGCATCCCAGGGTTTTTTTATGCATAGAGGGTAGAGGAAATTGGAGTAGTAGGTGTTTTGACATCACATGGAGATGCAATTGCATCGCTCTCATCCCTAGACATGGCCTTTGGAGGCCCTTGACGTCACCCTTTAGCCTTTGACATCATATTCTTGGCTAGGTTTTGGTGGATGGTTTGGTTCCGAAGATGATTGACATGGCTTGGGATGAGGACACACCTCACCTCACACTCTTTCACCATCAGAGGATGCCACTTGACCTTTGGAGGCCCAAGGTTTTCCTTTGGAGGCATGAAATCACCCTCTCCTAGCTTGACATCACCTTTCTTTAGAGTATGATGTCACCCTTTTTATGGTTTTATGATGTATATTTGTATTTTGGCATTATGTTAAAGGAAAATTAAGGGGTGGGCTCCACTTATTTTATGTTGTAGAAAAATTATGTTAGGCTTGCCTCATATAAAAAGGCAAGCCCTATTTTCATTTTTATCATCATCACTTTTCACCATTTGTGAGAGTACTTCTAAAATTTTCGCCCTCTAAGGGTCACTAGCTCTTCTTCTCTTATGCATTATGATTGGAAGGTCACTTATGGGTGGTTTTTGCTAATTTTGGATGGGAATTTATGCAATTAGGGTTTTATCTCTTGGTTTCTTAGATGAAGTAAGTGATTTTTTGCAATGTATTCTTATGTTATTAATATTTCATAGTAAATTTGTTATTTTACGCTAAACATCTTTCTTGGTGAAACCCTAAGAGAGAAACATAAGTGCTTATTCCTCTCACAAGGTGATTTTTGTCCAAAATTTATGAAAGTATCCTTGCTAAGGTTAGAACCCTAAAGCCCTAAAGTGTTAGCACTTTAGGATTTTAGCCCTGAACTTTTGATATTTTACCTAATTGAAGCTATAAGAAGGGAGGAACAATTTCTAGGGCCCAAATTTTCTTGCACCTTATAAATCCTTCTCCTCAATATTCATAGCCTGATGCCCAAATGTGCTTGCACCTTAGGGTTTGAATCCTACCTCTTGGTAGAAATTAGCTCAATTTTCAAGATTAGTTGCATTTGTTGTTATAAGACTCCATAATCCAATAAAGGCATTGATCTAAGAAGTTATTATCTTGGTGAATCGATTGGTAAAACAATCTCTTTTGAAACTCTCAAGCTCTCAGCTAACTTTACCAACACTAACATTGGATAACTCATTATATTTCTTGTCATTGTTGTAAAAGTTTACTACAATCATCTGAAAAAATTTCAATTTGTTGAATATACTCTTGTAAAGGTGGCCTAACTCATTCAAAAATTGCATCTAACAATTGGATAATGTTCTAGTGGATGTATGCTAAGTTTTCATAGTCAATTGTTGCATTTATTAGCATTAATTGTTGCTATTGTTACAAACCATTTACCATTGTTATATAATTGTTTACTGCTGCAAATTTGTATCAGTCATTGCAGCTTATCTTGTCTAGTTTCATAAGAGGTTGTTCTTGCATAATTTAGCTTGGAAATTGTTACATATATGTTCCAAAGTGTTCTTGTTTCGGGTAGTTACTCAAACAACTTCACACCTCTTATCTTTCCTTGACCTAGACTAATCTTTCGGTGATCAAGAGAGGGGGTGGTAGGCTTGGCTATGATACTTTATATTTGATCCCTTGAGGTCATCAAGGAAGCCTCCCTTGTGGCGGACCTCTTCCATCATTAAAATGAGGGAAGTTCTTACTAAGGTGACAGTGGCAAGTTCTTCCATAGTTACACAAGATTTGGGAGTCTTGTGTTGGGCTTTGCATAAGTAAAAATCCTACGATAACATTTTGGCATCATTGTCGGGGAGGATTGAGTCATTCTCCTTAATGACATACCTTGGGTGAACTTCTCCTAGAGCCCTTATCTTACAAGTTTACCCAGAGACTCCATTGAGGGTAGTTCCCTCACCTTCCTTTTATGATCTTCTTTGAAGAATCATCTGGCGACTCCACTAACATTTTCCAAGGTGTCATCCTAATCTCAACTTTGTCATATTGTGCATTTCCAAGTGATGTAATTATGGCACATTGGTCACTTCACAGAATGTTTCCCCCTGGGTATTGAAGATGTTCCAGGATACCCAAATCACTATTCTCTGGGTTGGGGAAAAAAATTGTCCAAAATTTGATGGAGACCCGACCTTGGTTGTTACTCATTTTGTGAATTTCTTGAAGTATGCTATGAAGATAGATATGATACACCAATATGTACTAATAAGATTGTTTTTTCTATCTCTGGAAACAGGACAAAATGACTGGGTCGAGCATACTCTTAATCCAAAGAGTATATCTTCATTGAGGAATTCCTCAAAAGGTGGGCCCTGATAACACAAACTTATGAAGACACACTCCATGATCTCATGGTGGCCATCCAAAGGCAAGGGTTATGTTCTATCCTTGTTGAGGAAGATGAAGAATCCATTAACGAACAAGAGGTTGAAGAGAAGATTCATAAAGAGGGTTACCAATCCCTCAAAGAGGAGCAAGAATTACCTCATGATTCCATTAGAGACAACAAAGATTTGATTGAAGAACGAGGACCTGAAGAGGTGAATCATGAGGAAGATCACCAAATACACGAACATGAGTTTCCTTGTGAATATGTTGAAGAAGAACACTTTGATAAAACACACCATGTTGAAGACCTAATCAACAAAGAGGCTCCTCATGAAGACAAAGCCTGAGTATTTGCTCCTCTATTTGATGAAGTCATCCAAGCTTTTGTTCCTTTTACACATGAGAAAAATAACATGGAAAATTATACTCATTTTCAAGGCTTTGATGTTGCTCTATTATATGATTCGGAAAATGAAGAAGTGCTAGAGGAACCCTTGGATACACTATTCCCTTCTTACTATAATGAAAGTGATGATGTGATTGAAAATATTGATGAGTTTATATATGTTGGGAGATGTAAATTGGATGTGCCTTGTTATGGATTTAATGGAGATCACATTTATGATATTGAAGGTCGTTTTCAATTATTGCCATTGGAATAGCCATATATGACTGTTACTAATGTTTGGCAACATGAAGATGACATGGTTATAGATTTGTTCCAACCACCCAGGGATAATTTATTGCAACATTCTCATGACGTTTTATGGTCTTATCCTGAGGGGTTAGATACATATTATTTTGAGCACATGATTGGCCTAGAGCAGGATTTTTGTGATGAGAGTTTCCAAACTTTTCCTTTTTCACCTTTATAATCCACTATAGACATGGTTGGGAGTTTTCCTCATGACAATCATTTTCCTGTAGGACAAAATTGTTTTCAACCTATGGTTTGTTGTAGTCCTTTTCAGTTTCACACACAAGATCAACAAACTTTGGTTTGGGAGAAAAAAAATTTCTCTAAGCCTGGTTTGATCCCTAACCCTGCTCTCTCTCCCTCCATGACAACCTTAGAGTTTAACTTAGGTTCCTTCTCATCCCTTCTCGATCTTCGAGTGTTAGCTTGGTAACTGGGGATGGGGATCTACCTTTTCCTAATTCTTTTGGCCTTGTCCTAGGATGGATAAGGCAAGGTTGTGGTGATACCTCTTTTCATGACCTTGTCCCACCCTCTTGCCTCCATGAGTTGGACTTTATGACTAGTTATGGTATGGTGTATGTCCCAACTCATGATATTTTTGTGCTTGACTTATCCTTGTTTTGGTTCGTGATGAAGCACAAGGGTAGATATTCGGATACAATGTTGGAATGGTTTTATTGGTTATATGATTATACCTAACATTTCAACTAATGTTGATTAGTGTAGTTTAAGTAGGGCATTTGCATCATGCATTCATGCTAGTGTAGTGTAGTGTATTTTTATATTGCATTCTCATTTTCATATAATGAATACATGTTAGAAAATTGCACTTAGTCATTGTATGTTATTGCTTTATCATTTTGTAGTTAAAAAAAAAAAAAAAATCAACATGGTTTTGGACTTATCACTGACAGCCGGTGGATCACATCCACTGGAAGATACTTATAAAGGATGTTGTCATTTGAAGTGCGTGAAAGAATGTAGATATTGGATGACGAGATATTTTGAGGTTCTCATGTGCTCTACGGTGAGCACATGTCCCCATGTTGGAGCCATATTT